>JAIUZE010002741.1:0-46828 GCA_022085475.1 Heliosperma pusillum | reverse complement strand
GTTGTTTAGCTAGTTGCTAAATTACCTTGGTCTTTTTGTTGACACTTTGAGAGACTACGTCTCTTGTGGTATTTTTATTTAGTTTGTAATATTTTGACACTCCTCGTATTTTTCTATCTTGCATGTATAAAGGTTTTTAAAATACCGTATTTTCTGCTATATAATTCACATGCTTGTATGTTTTATTTTTCCGCATTCGCGAGGGTTGTCACAATGCCCCTATTTTGAACCAAAATGATCGGCCCACCCCTGAAAAAAAGCGGGCTTGATTTGGGCAGGCTACTGGGCATGGGCCATTTGATCATCTCTAATTAGTAGATAACCAGTCATTAAATAAAGAGTTAAAAAAGATGGGTGAGGAGCAAAATTACCATTTTGGCTCAGAATATTGCAAAAAACCTGGACAAAGACGGATGAGATGATTAGTAGACTCCTCGTCATGACATCTTTGGCAGATTGGATTGTCACCCATACCACATCGTACTCGGTTAATATTGGCACGCCAACTAGCCAAATAAGGCCTCTTATGAGTCTTATTCTTTAGTGGACCGAAAGACCCCAAATGGTTATCCAAATAAGGGCCTATGGGTTTGTTACTAGTATAAGGAAGTCGAAGAAAGTAGAGGTTCGATTTAATAGAAAATATCCCCTTTCCAGTAAATCGAGTCTGTCATGTCCGAGGCTTAGAAAAAAGAAGCAATTTTTAGGAACTCAGATTGAGGTAGATAATTTAGAAAACCTTCCCATTTCCAACCATTTTCTTCCCACAACATCCTGCAGAATAAGAATAATTGCAGTGTTAGGTAAAAGCGTAAACTGGTTTTAGCAAAGTCCAAGGGATTAAAATACAAAGGTTTTGCATCAAATTAACGTAAAATGAATTTGTACAACTATAACATTTTGTCATTAAAGGTTCATGTTTTACGAAAAAAATGATCTCATTTTAGCCTCATGAAACTTAATCAACACAATGTAAAATGGTTAAAGTCCAAGGAATTAAAAAAAAAAAAAAAACTAAAATCATCAAAATAATTTATCGTCCTAAATTTAGACAAGGAACATAAATGAGAACTGAAAGGGAGGCAAACCAATGTTGCTGAGATCTTGTTTCATCTTTTCCCATCTTACAGTAATAATGTTGTTTTTCTCAGTTTTTTACCACTAAATAAACATTAACATACTTTTATTTCACAAATTACATATATTATTATGGGTAAAAACCTGAAAAATATACTGTGTTACATTTTCTAAACCATGAATGGAAAACTTCTCCACGTCCAACCTTCTGAACTCAAATTCCCATGTAAGTTCATTAATCTCCCCTAATTTATTCTTTTATTTTTACCCTAATTACCTTATTTATTCATGTTAATTAATTAACTAATTATAATCCATTTTATTTGCATTTATCTGGGATTTTTCTCTAGTTCAATTGAATAGGTTAAGCACATGTTGGTTGCAATTAACAAATAAGACTGATCATAATGTTGCTTTCAAGGTACTATCTTTTATCAGCTTTTTTATTTATGAACCCTTAATTTTATCTTGGTTATTCTTAATATTGTTTTTTGTTATTTTTTTTTTTGAATTTTAAGGTTAAAACAACACATCCCAAAAAATATTGTGTTCGTCCTAATGTTGGTGTTTTATCTCCTGGTTCTACATCTGTTGTTAAAGGTGATTTCTGCTATTCTGCTTCAATTTTGTTCGATTTTTACAAATTTGTAAAAATTTGATTTTGATGTTAGTTATTAATGAATTGATGTTTTGCTTGGAAAAAAAAGGGGGTTGGTTCCTATAGAATCTGTCAAGATTGGATTTTGTACGGCACAAATACTTGTCTAAGGCGGCCTTACATAATTTTATTGTAAAACGAGCTCTTTTAACAATTTTCACCCACTAATTTGGTTATTTTTGAATCTGTTTTATGATATTTTGTGTAAAACCGCCTTAACTGTTTTTGCCCATCATCATATATGTTAGCCTACTGCATTGTTAAAGGTGATAGCTTTACAGTCACAATTGCATTTGCAGTCAAATTTTATGTTTGGATTAGTAGTAGTTTAAGTCTTTAAGGTCACTTACTCATGGCCATGGATCTTGTGTGCACTACCGATGACACGAGATTTTGCTTTTGATTGGTTGTTGTTTAAGTTATGAATGTTGTTAATACA
Organism: Heliosperma pusillum; assembly: GCA_022085475.1. Lineage (NCBI taxonomy): Eukaryota > Viridiplantae > Streptophyta > Magnoliopsida > Caryophyllales > Caryophyllaceae > Heliosperma > Heliosperma pusillum. Next base: position 44,654 of record JAIUZE010002741.1, on the reverse strand, counting down.
ATGTAGCTCATCGTTACTGATTTGATATTGAAATTGGGCATTCATTAGTTGGTCTGCAAGCTCAGAAGGAGTTCCCGCTTGCTGTACCTAAAGACAAGTTTCTAATTCAATGTATAAAAGCACCATCCGGACTGACTGTCGAAGATATAACTTCTCAAATGGTATGTTTGAATTTTTCCGAGGCTGGTAAGCTGTTTGCTTGTGGAAGATTACAATTTTACAACAACATCAATATTATCTTAGTGTCTCTAACTCTCCGTGGCTCTCACAACCTTACCCTTGTGTTAACTATACATAAAGGTTATTTGTGGATGACCCATATGAAAATTGCGTCCTAAAATAACCGACACTCTGTTACTTCATGGTACATAAAGCATAGAGAGTGTTGTCGACGGAAAGTTGTTGAAAAACCAAGGGTTTACTTTTCTAGATATTTAAGCTAATGTGTTGTGTCATGCCATTGTAGTTCAGAAAAGATAGTGATGATGTAGAGGAACAAAAGTTGCGGGTGATGTTTGTTACTGCGGACCCACCATCTCCAATCCCTGAAGGGTCGGAGGAAGAGTGTTCTCCTGGGGCAGCTGAACAAGAATACTCCCACCGAAAAAATTACATATCGGCATTGTTTGATTCCGTAAGTGCTGGTTTGATCTTGTTCCTAATTTCCAATCACTACTTCGACCATTTATTTATTTATTTATTTTTTCTCATTTTGTATTTCAGGCATCAACAGTTGCAGGAGAATTCCAAGAATTACTTAGCGAGGTAGTTACATTTACTAGGCCGTTTTTTGCGGGTGTTTCGGAAACGTAGCAGCAACTCTAGCTTAAACCTTGCAGATTATAAATTGTCATTCGCCAATGGTTTTACGCTTCTACTTTACATACTTGTTTGTTGGAGTATTGAAGCATTGTGACCTTGTGGCTGTTTTGTGGGAGTTAACCTTTCATTCTGATGTGTATGCAGTTTCTGCACTACTATTAAGTGTATTGTGTTTTAGATTTTTATTGTCAAGATTAACGTCGAACTTGTATAACAAATGACGGTAAACCTAAACTTTCAAGGTGGCCATAATGCCAAGAGTCGGTAGTCAATAACACTCCTCCAAAGGGATTGAATGATTATTTGATTGAAATGCACTTATAAATTCCTGAATATGATTAGAAACATCAGATCTTGTAACCATTTTTGTCTTATAATTCTGTTGGAAGAGTGTATATGGCCCTTGGCGATATGGTTTCCTTATTTCTGTCTTGTATAGTTTTATATGATTGAACCTCCGATTCCCTGATCCCGCAATTTAGGATATATATGATGTAACCTTGAATTCTTTTCTTGTAAAAATCATCACATAACATTGAAGGCCTTTAAAGTGGTCCAGTCTGATTTTTATTTGGTTATAAGAGTGTCTTTAGGATATAAGAGTGCCTTTAGGATATTTAGGGCTGAATAAAGAGTTGATCTAATCCACATTGTATGTAACTAATTTAATCGTCTTGCTGTGATTCACTCCATACTAAACAGGGACCAAACTATGAGAGTGGAGGCACCGAGGAACATTTTCAGGTGATTAACTTCAAGTCGTCTTGGCATACTTATTTCTCATAGTATGATCTAACCCAGACTTAGTTAAAATATCTCAATGCTCTTGAGAAAGATGTACATTATTCTAGTGTTCTTTTCGAAACTGAAAGTTTCGCCGTTTTGGTCATTTTGTTTCACAGAAAACATAGACTTAGCAGTATCTCATGATGTCATTCTAATATTTCTCGTACGAATTTCAGATGTCCGAATCTACTGCAGAACCTGAGGTACCAAATTCCATGAATCTTGATGTTAACTGTGCGTTAGGAACTTTCTTTCATCCTATTATGGTCAATTGGTGATCCGTATTGTTCCCTCTATTAACTGAAGCCCTACTTTACAATGCCGTATTTGGAACTGTCATTAACTTTATTTGGAAGTGAGAATACTCAGTGTTCAAGGGGGAATTAATCAATACTGCGTATAATGCAATTATGAACTATGAAAAACCTGTTAAGATGTTATGCTTGGTGGAGCTATAGGGGTACAAGTATACTTTATGGTTTTTAGGCATTGCAAGTATAAAACACTTTTTTTCGTAAACTTGTTAATCAAACAAATCATTGTAGTTCACTTGTGGTTTTAAATAACCGCTAAATAAGTCCTACTCAAAATTAGATTGGTGTTTGTGTTTGATTTTTTGACACTGAGAATTGCTTCTATATTTGATGCAATTACTGTTTCAGGAGTGGGATATGGTATCTAAGCTAATAGACGAGAGGTCCTGCGTTGTTCTAGAAAATCAAGAACTACAATACGAATTGGTTAGTTGCTAAATCCTACTTTCCGGGGTATGATTTTGGTATTCTGATGATATATGATGATGAAGATGAAACCATGTACTAAACTAATGAAGTGTTTAAAGTAATCAGCAAAATCAGCTTGGAAGTTTGAAAAATTAAATGTTAAGTTCAGTACTGCCAATTTTAAGTCGGAAACTTATTAATGTTAACCTATGTTTATTTGACAGGAGACAGTAAGGAGAAAAGTTAAGAGGAGAATCAGGAGCAGCGATATTTTAATTATAGTCGCTCTATTAGCATGTTTACTAGGTTTCCTGATCGGGTATGTCATTAAGTAGCGTCTCAACAGAAACAGTTTGCAAACTCTGATTCTGATAACCTTACAAAGTCTAACTTTTTGTATCAAATCATTCTATATACTGCGTAGAATACCGATGAACAGAAATGCTGAACGTATCATCATACTAGATGTTAGTTTACAGTTTCAGGTAGTCTGATACCCTTCTAAAACTGTCGGGGTTGCCAAATTTGTTGCGATTTAGACAGGATACAGGGAATGGTGTGTGATCAGCGATATAACGTAAACCATTACATACAATATTTTTTCTTTCTAATTCACATAATATCCTCAAGTAGGAGTTAGCATAACGGGAGCATGATTATCAGGAAAACCAGACAAAATTACCATAACAAAAATTACCACCATTACTATGATCAACCTGTAGAAAAGAATCTTGTAACAGCGGTTTTGAGTACCCTCTTCTTCTTCATCTTCGTCTTCTTCTTTGTCGCCTTCATCTTCCTTTCCTTGCTCTTTGCCCTCTTCCTTCTGATAATCAACCGTGATCACTTCTTTTTCCACGCCCTCGTTCCCTGCATCTGATTCATGCTCTTTACCCTGATCGATAACCCTGATCAACACTTCCTCTTCACCTCCTTCAATTTCTTCCACTTCATACTCATCAATAACACTGAAACCATTACCATTGTCATTGTCATTGTCATTGTCATTGTCATTGTCATTGTCATTGTCATTGTCATTGTCAGCATCATCATTGTCACTGTCGTCATCATTGTCAGCATCATCATCATAACCATCATCACTACCAACATTCCCGTCAAACAAAGGATTCTCATACACCGTAAACCCCGCCAATCCAGATACACCCCCCTTATAATCACACCCAACATCATCATCAGTAACACAAGACTCAATAAACGAACCTGGGTCCGACCCACTTGACTCAACGTGCGGAGTAAGAGGCTGGCCTTCATTCCAAGAACGCACCGCCCTTTGGAGAAGAATCACCCGCTTAAAAGTGTTGGCCAACCGCCGAGGCTCAGTAGACGAGGCCATCTCTGCCGAAAGTAAATTATTAACAAAAACAAGTTCGCGGTGCATGTCCTCTACCAAATGGTGGTGGGACGGTATGGTTTCCGGGTTGAGTGGAGTCGATAAGATGGGAATGAGTTGGGTCTCGATTTTACGTATTCTCTTGTGTATGCCTCTATATTTGTTACTCTCCATGTTTTGTGAGTTGTGACTATCTTTTTTTGGATTGTACTCTAGTTGTATGGTTTGGGGAGGGCAGTTGTCATTTTGAGGGGACGGTTATAGCTTGGGGATATAAACATGACGGTTGAGGGAAGTTCGTTATTTTTGGAATTTTGGCGCCACTTTTAGTAACTGAATGTGGAGTATTTGAGGTATTACGTGTTTATTGGGCGGGCCACCTTGTGGGCTGTAACATTGGGCCTTTGAGTTCACTTGGGTATATTTGTATAATAAAGTCAACCAAATAAGACAGCTTTTAGACGGTTACATCCGTCTAAAGCTTTAAACGGGTCAAATATTAGCAAATGACAATAATAAAGACAAAACTTTTGGTATTCTCTAGACAATAAGTGGGGTAGTTTAGTAGAGTATGTTTTTGACCCGTCTTAAGCTTAAAACGGATAGTGTCCATCTGAAATGAGAATTTCGGTCTTCTATAAGACTGGCTTCTAGTATAAGATCGACTCAATAGGAGAATAGCCCAAATAAACATTTAGTTATATTTATAATTTAACAGTATTTTTTGATGGCTCGCTATTTTATGGTGGATATCAACATACTTAAATCTGCAAGTTATCAATATAAAGTATTTGGCTGTCAATTTTTTTTTCACAAGTTAACTAAATAAAATGGTCTTATTCAACGATTGAGTGACAACCAGCTTACAAAACAATGAATGACCAAGAAGCTCAACGAACATATTTTATAAACAAATAAAATAATAAATTATTTTGAAAACTAAATAGAGTATCTAATATTGATGATTTGCAAATTAAATATGTTAATAGTCAATTAGTGATTATAATATTTTAGTTTATCAAAATATAATTTAAAAGTTAAACAAATTTAGAGCCTTTTTTTTTTCTACTAGTGTAGTGAACAACTAAACCAAGTCACCCACTTGAATGATGCTGATGATGCTTGGTCATCCCGCCGTCACGGTCAATTGTTGTTATTTAATTTTGGCACAAAGATCAAGGAAAGAGATGAACACTATTGGTTCCATTTATTGGTTGACAAGTGGAAAATAGTCCAATTGGGATCAAGTTACTCATAGAAAACCTTCATAATATAGAAAAGTCAACAAAGGATTAAGACGCCTTAAAAAAGAATTGAACGACAAATGATCAGGAAGGAAAGACTATAAGCTAATGTCCATTACAGAGGCATTTACTCATTAGTCATATAACTTCAAATTTAGTCATTAACTTACAAATTATTTGCTTAATGTCCAAATTATTCAGGAAAGTTAGAGAATGGATCCATATTCCACTCTACTTCGGCACTATAATAAATTTAGATAAAAATCTTACAGATATAATGATTCGTTCAAGAAAAAAAATGAAAAATACAAAAATAAACCGCAAGTGGAATTGAGGTCACACATCAATGTCTTCATCATACGCTGCGTCTCAAAGAAGGATATGGCAATTGCAGGCAGATGCGATCGGTGATAAAGAGCAGTTAATGCTGGTGCATCGGCGTGAGAGCTAATCAGTCAGTGAAACATCGGGGATGTGTCGAATGTTGGGCCAGTCTTCCCCGGTAGGATTTTGGCATCTTTCTTTCAGCACCGGTGAACAGCTGTAAACGTCAAGTTGTTGGAGGGAGGTGAGCTTTCTCATCCATTTCGGAAATGTTTGGAGTCCTTCGCAGTCAAAAATCTGAAGACGCTGGAGGGTATGACACAGGGATCCCCACGCCACGCCTTCATCTTCATTATTCCTGTCTATCTCTTCATTTGCTAGATTTAACATAGGAAGGTTGCTAAAAGTTAAGCTCTTCAAGGCATCGAGATAGCTCAATCCCCCCAAAACTAACCTTAGCTTGGAAAACGAATGTATACTAAGAGTTTGTAGTGAAGACGAGCAAGCACAGAAGACTTCCGTAAAATCAGACAGACTCTCTACATCATCATTGTCAGATAATACCAAGGAAGCGAGAGACTGAAATGACTCTATTGGCAGCGAATGACGTAACCCAGTCATGCTATCGACTGTCACTTGCTCTAATTTGGGACTTGTAGGAGTTTCTGACATTCTCAGTCTTTCATTGAACTTGTACAAGTTTAGGTCTATGAGTTTCGGGCAATTCGGAAAAGATGTCAACTCAGGGCATAGGCTTATCACTAAATATTTTAACTCAGGAAAAATGAAAGACAAATGCTGTGGTTCCTCATTGCTGCTAATTTGATTATTATCTCTCACCGTCTCTTCTAAAGGCCTAAACCATCCTTTCAACTTGGGCAAAGAACGAAGACAAATAAGCACGAGACAAGGGAAAAGTTGCAAATCTTCTACACTTGACCCAAGCACCATAGCATCTGCTGAATAACTCTCCATGTACTCCAAATTTGGCAAGTCATGGAGTCTAAGTGATTCCAGGAACCGCAGTTTTCCTAGCGAAGATAGAATTTGCATCTCCAAACAAGACGAAAGCTCCAAGAAAACCAGATTAGGAAGAAACACAGCCAAGTTGTTTCCATCTGCCCATCTAGGCATCCTCACACCATGGTACGCATCAAATTCCAGCTCCTTCAAATTGGAATGCGGCTGCAGAGCTCCCAACAAGTCTTCCTCGTAATCTATTGCTTTTTCATCGTCATCTTTATGCTTGAATTCAAACATAATGGTTTGGAGATGCTCCGTATATCTAATATAGCTCCCTTCTCTAACACCATGATTTTCGACAAAGGCATCACTCGTCGGACAGTTGATGACGATCTTGATAGTCCCTCTTAGCTTCTTCAGAGTTTTCAGACCTTCCAGCTCATCGTGTTGCCATAGACTTGAGCTCGACTCTTCCACCACAAACATTGACAGCTTGCAAAGATTAGTCAACCTACCCATCCCCCAAGGCATACAAGCCAACTCGCGACACCCATTTATCCCCAATTCTCTAAGATTAACCAACTTCGACAAATCCCATGGCAACTCTTTTAAATTATAGCAGCAGTCTAGATTCAAAGTTTGCAAATTATAAAGTTCCGTAATTGAGTCTGGGAGCACTTCCAAAGACCAATTCATGTAGAGGTTTAAGTATCTTAAATGAATCAATTCTCCTATTGAGGCAGGAAGTTCTACACAATTATGACTCAAATCCAAAGTTCTTAGACGCCTACAGGTTGCTATTAATATTACTAAATCCCGGCTGCACAAAGTGGTGCCAGCGAGGAAGAATGTGCGAATGCGAGTCATGGTGGAACAATTACTTGTGTAATCTATGTCAAATACATGACGAACCACCTTATCCACGTCATTAGGAAAAGTAATTACGGAGCATATTTCTTTTTCAGCAGCTTCTAAAGCGATATCATGCATAAGGTCGTGTAATTTAAATGCAAACAACTCACCATATTCATTTTTCTCAACATCGCGGAAAAAACATCGTCCAAGTAAAGCGGAAAAATACTCTTCACCGGCATCTTCTATACTTTGATCTTTTTCTATTGGCACAATATAGCCTTGTGCAATCCAAAGACTAATAATCACCTTTTTTTCTATGATGTAATCCTTGGGATATAAAGAACAATAACTCAAACAACTCTTTAATAAGGGTTCAAGATTGTGATAACTAAGTTTCAGAATTGACTTGATCCAATTTGGGTGTTCCCTAAGGTTTGCTAATAGCTCTTGAATCGTTAACCATTTGCTTTTTTCCTGGCCGTACAGAAGACTTCCGATCACTCTTATAGGAAGAGGCACATTGGCACACATTTTAACAATCTCTCGACCGATGTTTATCAAGTCGATATAACAATTTGTACTCGCTTGGTTTAGCACTTTTCCGAAGGCCATTAGCTGAAACAAATGCCATGAATCTTCGTCCGATAAGCCTCTTAACTCATACATGACACTGTTTCCTACTATTTTTACAGTTTCTTTTGAACGCGTAGTTACCACCACCATACTTCCCTTTTTACCTCCCACCAATTGCCCTGCCAACTTTCCCAATTCATCATGACTCTCCATCCATAAATCATCTAAAACAATCAAGAATCGCGTCCGTACTATTCTTTTCCTCACTTGATTTACCATTTCCTCGTACTATTCTTTTCCTCACTTGATTTACCATTTCCTGCTCCGAATGATATTTCGCAGAGTTCAAAATCCGATTAAGGACTGTTTTCGTATTCGTCTTTGACTTGTCATAGTAGGAGACATGAGCCCATATCCTAGAAGGGAATTCTTCGAAAATCCTTTCATGATGATATACAAGCCGAGCAAGAGTCGTTTTCCCCAACCCGTCCTCCCCAACAATAACAAGAAAGGAAACATCTCTCGGAACATCAGAATCTAACAACATTCCTACAATTCTCTGAATATCATCCGTCCTCCCGATATTTTCAGTGTCTCGATAAGAACAAATGTCCTCCCTCTTCCCCCTAATAGGATTGTGGTCAAGATCCAAACCAAACTTGTTATGCTTACTAGGGATACCGTCTAACTTATGCAGGACCTTCTTAACCGCTCGAGACATGTTAAATGCAATATGAAACTCATTATCACAGCGAAAGAAAAAACTCACCTTTTCAGTAAACATATCACTTCCCATGATCTCCTTGTGCTTGATCAGACTGACAAACTCGTCAAGCAAATCATCGGCATCATAAATAGCATTCCCAAGCTCCCCAATATAACGCAGCGTGTCCTCAGACAGCTCATCAAACTTGGCCTCTGTGTCAAGGAGAACTTCCTTGGCGGTAGCAACAGCGCACCTGAGTTCATTAAGATTGGACTCGTACCCCCATTCGTACCACGCCTCTTTCAGCTCATCACAATTCAGTGCAGCCATGAGAGTTTCAAACACAGACAATAGTCTACCTATGTCCATTTTTTTCAGTTTAAGAAATGAGAAGTTACAAAAAATAAAGTCAATGAATTTGAGATAAGTGAAAACTGAAATGGAAGCCAAGTTCTTTTTTTTCCCAAACATATATACTAAATTCAATAATAATTTATTACAGAAGGCTGAAAGAGTCTGTGTAATATTGCAATGTAATGTTGTCCATTTCAAGATGCTATTATTACAGAGTCGCAACTTCTTTGTTTGCAAACATTTTGAACAAGAATGATTTATTACAGAATTGGCTTGATCCCATTTTGGTCATCGCTAAGGTTTGCTAACCCGAATTCTCGAATTGACAGCCATCTGCTTTCTTTTTTGGCCGTACAGAAGCCTACCTATCACTCTTATAGCAAGAGGGACATTGACACATATTTTAACAATCTCTTGGCCAATGTTTAACAATTCAACATCTCTATTAACAATATTTCCTCAATATCTCAAGACTCAAACAAGGCAACAATCAACATATAAAATCAGTCACAATATTGTAATTATAGGATATATATTATAGCATATTATCTTACCTAAGTAGCATATTCTCTAACCTAGTTTAGATTGTAAATCCCCCTATATAAACTGAGTTCCTGTACAATTGTATGTCATGATCCCAAAATAACTACCTCAACAAACTAATGAGCTGGCATAACAACCTCAACAAAGCGGATGAGCTGGCATAACAGATTCAGTTAGAGGAGTTTGTTAGAATTAGTTAGGGGAGGGATTGATCCTCAACTATAAATAAGCCTCTAGCTCATTCACTCTGATTCATCCATTGTATTAATCATTTCTTAACAACTCTTCTTCAATCTTTCAATCTTGTAATCATTCAATCATTCCATAATAAACTTTTGGCTCGATTGTTCTTTGTGAATTAGCAATCCTGCATTAGTTTCTCGGATTTCTTCGATTGATTCCTAGAAGTCTATTCCAAGTGGTATCAGAGATTCGCTCCTGGCAATCTCCTGAATCATTCTGGAAATATCCTCCAAAATTTGTATTAAACTCCATTAAAATATCTCACAAAATCCATTAAAACTCTGCAACAATGGCGACAAAAGCACAAGCAGCTGCACTTGAAGAATTCCAGAAAAGTTTGAAGGATTCATGGACTGATTTCTTAGCAGAGCAGCAGAGACAACAGAATGAGTTCAGGGATGAAATGCGTGCTCAAAGAGAAACAATGCTGCGAATTACAAATCAATTCCAAGAAATTGGTACCAAGGTTACAGCATTGGAAAGGAATGTGTCCAACAATGGTGGAAATCCTAATAATGGAGGGCAACTCAAATTTCGCCAGATTCTCAAAAATTGAGTTTCCAAGGTTTAATGGTGAAGATGTTCAAGGGTGGGTTTACAGATGTGAGCAATTCTTCGAAGTTGATGCTACAAATGACAATTTGAAGGTGAAATTGGTGTCCATACATTTGGAGGGGAAAGCTCTCCTATGGCATCAATCCTTGATGAAGACTAATCCACAAGGAGTATGGCCTGTGTGGGAGGTGTATAAAGTTGCAATATTAGCACGATTTGGGAATCAGCCATATGATGATCCTATTTCAGAATTGATGAATTTGAAGCATTCTGGAACTGTGGAAGCATATCAGGAGAAATTTGATGCTTTGTTGATCAGGACTGATTTGTCAGAAAAGCAAGCTATTAGTTGTTTCTTGAGTGGATTACAATCTGACATTCAAAATACTGTAAGAATGTTCAAACCACAGTCTTTAATTGATGCTTATACTTTGTCTAGATTACAAGAAAACACCCTGTCTTGCATTAATAAGAGAAATAAACCCCTTTTAGATAAGCCTGTGCACAAATCTTTTTCACCATATCAGCCACAACCAAATAACAATTCAAAACCAGCTGTAAACAACCCTCAACTCAAAACGACCAGACAAAAATTAACCCCTGAGTTTATTGCTGAAAGAAGGGCCAAAAATCTGTGTTTCTTTTGTCCTGAGAAGTTTGTTGCTGGTCATAAATGTTCTGCTCAGCTGCATAGCATTGAGGTTATTACTATTTCTGGGGATGTGTGGGGGAATTCTGAAAATTCAGAAATTTGGCAGCAGGAGGATAGTAATGAGGAGTTGCCTCCCCTAATTTCATTAAACGCAATAACTGGAAATGCTGCTTATCAAACAATGAAGGTCACAGGAAAAGTTCGTGGTAATTCTTTAAATATACTCATAGATTCAGGGAGTACCCATAACTTTCTGGATGAGAACACAGCAAGAAAATTGGGATGTAAAATCACCCCAAGTTATCCTGTGGCTGTCTCTGTAGCTAATGGTGAAAGCATTTACAGCCAATCTGTGGTTAAGCAATTCAGTTGGCAACTGCAAGGGGAAACATTCCAAACTGACATCATGTTAGTACCATTGGGTACCTGTGACATGGTCTTGGGAGTGCAATGGCTCTCTTCCTTGGGTCCTGTGCTGTGGGATTTCAGGCAGCTTAGGATGCAGTTTCAATACAAGGGAAAGAAGCATGTGTTGAGGGGAGGAAAAGTAGGTACCATAGGCTGGGTAGATGACAAGCAACTGCAGTCACTTATTGCCAAAGATCCCTGTAATACAACACCTCAACTGTTTGCATTATGTGTTCAGTCCACACAAGGGGCTCAGCACAGGAAGGTAACCCTGTACCTTCTGCAATACAAGTTCCTTTAGATGACTTTGTTGATATCTTTAAAACTCCCACTGAATTACCTCCCCATAGAACTCATGACCACAAAATTCACTTGAAGGAGGGAACAACACCAATTAATGTGAGGCCTTATAGGTATCCTGTTGTTCAAAAAGATGCTATTGAAAGCATTCTTAAGGAGATGTTGGAGTCAGGGGTTGTTAGGCCAAGTCAGAGCCCTTTTTCTTCTCCTATTGTGTTGGTTAAAAAGAAAGATGGTACATGGAGACTTTGCATTGATTATAGGGAGTTAAACAAGCATACAATTAAGGATAAATTCCCAATTCCTGTCATTGAGGAGTTATTGGATGAGTTACATGGAGCTGTGATTTTTTCTAAAATTGACCTTAGATCTGGCTACTGGCAGATAAGAATGCATCCCACTGATATTCCTAAAACTGCATTTATGACACATGAAGGTCATTATGAATTTTTGGTCATGCCTTTTGGTCTCACCAATGCACCATCAACTTTTCAGCATCTTATGAACACAATTTTCAAGTCTTACTTAAGAAAATTTGTGTTAGTATTCTTTGATGATATATTGATATATAGTAAGAGTTTGGAAGAGCACACACAACAGGTAAGATTGGTTTTATCCATCTTGAGGCAGCATACACTATATGCCAAAATGTCTAAATGTGTGTTTGGGGCACCTGAGGTAGAATATTTGGGGCATGTGATCTCTGCCAAGGGAGTGGAGACAGATCCTGCCAAAATTAAGGCTATGGTGGACTGGCCAGAACCCAAGAATGTCAAGGAGTTGAGAGGATTTCTGGGCCTTACAGGATATTATAGGAAATTTATCCAAGGGTATGGAATTATCAGCAAGCCCTTAACCAACTTACTAAAGAAAAATGGGTATACTTGGGATGCTACAGCTAGTGTTGCATTTCTTAAACTGAAGGATGCAATGACTAGAGCACCTGTTTTGGCTCTTCCTAATTTCTCAGTGGAGTTTGTGGTGGAAACGGATGCTTCAGACAAAGGGATGGGGGCTGTACTTACCCAAAATGGTCACCCTATTGCCTACATAAGTAAGGCATTCTCTCAAAGGACTCAAGCCAACTCCACCTATGAGAAGGAGTTATTAGCTGTCATCTTTGCTGTGGAGAAATGGAGGCCATATCTGAGTGGGAGGCACTTTAAGATTAAGACTGATCATTTCAGCCTTAAATACCTGTTGGAACAAAAGATAACAACAGCATTTCAAAGCAAGTGTTTGCCCAAGCTTTTGGGTTTGGACTATGAGATTATTTACAGGAAGGGAAAGGAGAATGGGGCTGCAGATGCCTTGTCCAGGGTCACTGGCAGCAAGTTGATGTCCTTGATTTTATCACAAATCAACACTGATCTCAAACAGTTAATCCAAAACAGTTGGCAAGATGATGAACAATTGCAAACCCTTATTCAGGAGCTGCAACAGGGTGGGAACAAAACTCACTATTCATGGACTCAAGGGGAGTTAAGGAGGAAGGGCAAACTAGTGGTGGGAAATGATGAACAACTGAGACAGAAGGTTATCTCTTTATTACATGATGCACCAGTAGGAGGACACTCAGGTATTCAAGCCACTCAAAGGAGGATTACAGCCCTATTTTATTGGAAAAGGCTTAAGAAAGATGTCAGGAATTACATTAAACAATGTAGTACCTGTCAGCAATGTAAACCCATTTTGGAAAAACCTGCAGGACTATTACAGCAGCTACCTATTCCACATGCTATTTGGACTGATATTTCCATGGATTTTGTGGAAGGTTTACCTAAATCCCAAGGGAAGGATACTATACTTGTGGTGGTGGATAGGCTAAGCAAGTATGCACACTTTGTATTGCTCAGTCATCCCTTTTCTGCTGTATCAGTAGCTCAAATATTCCTGGACCAGATCTTTAGGTTACATGGCATGCCTAGAACAATAGTCTCTGATAGGGACAAAGTGTTCATCAGTACTTTCTGGAAGGAACTTTTCAGGTTGCAGCAAGTGGATCTTCTAATGTCCTCTAGTTACCACCCTCAAACAGATGGTCAAACTGAGGTGGTTAATAAGTGTCTCGAGACATACTTGAGATGTATGACAGGAGAAAAACCTAAGGACTGGGCACATTGGATTCCATTAGCTGAATGGTGGTACAACACTACATACCATTCATCTGCTAATACTACCCCTTTTGAGATTGTGTATGGTCAATCTCCCAATTTACATGTACCTTATATCTCAGGAGACAGTAAAGTGGAGTTGATTGATAGGAGTTTAACAGCAAGAGAGGAGTGTCTTAAAATGCTCAAGTTTCACCTCAAAAGAGCTCAGGATAGAATCAAGAGTCAAGCTGACAAGGGAAGGGTGGATAAAGAATTTGCAGTAGGGGATCTTGTGTATGTTAAGCTGCAACCTTACAGGCAGATGTCCCTGGCTTTTAGGGCATCTGCTAAGATATCCCCACGATACTTTGGGCCCTTTCCCATCATGGCTAGGATTGGCACTGTTGCATACAAGTTACAGTTACCCCCTGAAGCAAAAATTTACCCTGTTTTCCATATATCTGTTTTGAAGAAGCATGAAGGTCCACTGCCAGGGGTATGTTCTGTGCCTGATGTAGATAACCAGCAGCAATTAAGGGCAGAACCTGTGGGTCTATTGGGAAGGAAGATGGTTAAGAAAGGAAACCAAGCTGTGGTGTATGTGTTGATTCAGTGGTCCAATGGTGATGCTACTGATGCTACTTGGGAGCCTCATGATGATATTGCAAAGAAGTTTCCCCATTTTAATCTTCAATCATAGTACAGCTTGAGGACAAGCTGAATTTCAAGGGGAGTGGATTGTCATGATCCCAAAATAACTACCTCAACAAACTAATGAGCTGGCATAACAACCTCAACAAAGCGGATGAGCTGGCATAACAGATTCAGTTAGAGGAGTTTGTTAGAATTAGTTAGGGGAGGGATTGATCCTCAACTATAAATAAGCCTCTAGCTCATTCACTCTGATTCATCCATTGTATTAATCATTTCTTAACAACTCTTCTTCAATCTTTCAATCTTGTAATCATTCAATCATTCCATAATAAACTTTTGGCTCGATTGTTCTTTGTGAATTAGCAATCCTGCATTAGTTTCTCGGATTTCTTCGATTGATTCCTAGAAGTCTATTCCATTGTAATCATCCTTTTCACAATCAATAATAACCTATCTTATATGGTATCACGCAGCCACCATCGATCCACAAAAAACGACTTAAACCCTAGACGAGCAACCTTCAAACGCACCACCTCACGCTCACCAAAAACAGCCGCTCCTTCCACCATGACCAACACCGAATCCACAGTCCCTAACCCACACGAAACCACCGCTCCTCTCACCTCACTCAACCTAAGCCATTGTGTCAAACTCAACCCATTGAACTACACTTCCTGGCACTTTCAACTAACCCACATCTCTTCGGGTTTAGCCTTCTCGGCTTTCTCGATGGGTCCAACCCATCACCATCCCCCACCCTTGTGAATGCCGACAACACCGAGACCCCAAACCCAGCCTACTATACATGGCTCAAACAAGATGGTCTCATACTCGGTGCCTTAATGGGTACCCTCTCCACCACGGTTCAAGCACTTATTGTCCGTGCACAAACCTCCAAAGAAGCATGGGATATCCTTGCTCGAACCTATGCTAACCCCTCTCGAGCACACATCCTACAAATAAAAGACCGCTTCGATTCCATAACCAAAGCAACCGATCAAACCATAACCGACTATATGAATGCAATAAAAGCATGCATCGACCAACTAGCTCTCATGGGTAAAACCCTTGACCCAGAGGACATAGTCTCCAAAGTTCTTAGGGGTCTTGACTACAACCTTTATAAACCAGTGATGGACACAGTTAGAGCCCGTGACAACCCCATCTCCTTCGAAGCACTACATGAGAAGCTTCTTCAACATGAGCTTCTTCTAAAGCAATATCCAACCAGCGACATTTACCAACCTACTGCCAACCCGACTTATCGTCAATATTCTTAAAACCGTGGCTACCACAAGCAACCCTCGGCCTCGAACTATACAAACCAGGCTGCTCATCCCTCACCCTACACCAAACCTGCTGCACGACCCTTCCAAGGCCGCTGTCAATGGTGTAGGCAGGTTGGCCATGTTATTTCTAACTGTCCCTTGTTTCGAAAACTGTTTCCAAACATCGTTTTTCCCGAACCACCAACCCGTCAGCACCACACCCAGCCACAAGCCAACACGGCCACCTATTCTGCCTCAAACCCGAACACCAACTACCTCTTAGACAGTGGGGCGTCTCATCATGTCACTCACGACCTTGATACTCTAGCCCTTCACTCTCCTTACATGGGTGATGATGACCTTCTTATTGGAGATGGAACAGCCCTTGATATTGCCAACATAGGTACGTTCACTCTCCCTTCTACCTCTCTAACCATGAATAAAGTCTTACATGTACCTCGTATATCTAGAAATATTATATCTATCTCACAATTATGTCGAGATAACAACGCATATGTCATTTTCTCACAATTTTCTTTTCTTATTAAGGAAATATCGACGGGCAAAACGATTCTCCAAGGGCCGGCTAGAAATGAAATTTATGAGTTGAGACCGTCGCAACCTAAAGTTTACTCGATTCACAAAGGCTCAACTCCAATATCGTGGCATCATAAGATAGGTTATTATTGATTGTGAAAAGGATGATTACAATTGTACAGGAACTCAGTTTATATAGGGGGATTTACAATCTAAACTAGGTTAGAGAATATGCTACTTAGGTAAGATAATATGCTATACTATATATCCTATAAATATTGTGACTGATTTTATATGTTGATTGTTGCCTTCTTTGAGTCTTGAGATATTGAGGAAATATTGTTAATACGCCCCCTCAAGATGGACGTCGAGGAGCGAAGGTCAATCTTGTCTCGTAGATCATGAAATCGAAGCTTGTGGAGCGGCTTGGTGAGAGCATCGGCTAGCTGATCCTTGCAGGCTATGTGTTGGATACGAATGTGACCTAGCTGAAGTTGTTCGCGAACAAAGTGGAAAGATAGTGCCATATGTTTCATACGCGAATGGAAGACTGGGTTTTTGGCATAGAGTGTGGCAGACATATTGTCACAGTATATAGCCGGAGGTGTGTTTATTTTTAGATGAAGTTCGGTGAGTATGTTTTTCAACCAAAGAATTTCAGTGGTTACAGAAGCCAGGGCCCGGAATTCTGCTTCTGTTGTGGAGAGGGCAAGGCCTCGTTGTTTTTTGGAAGACCAAGAAATGGGGTTGCGGCCTAGGTAGACTACGAAGCCAGTTGTGGATATATAGTTGTCTTTGTCACCAGCGAAGTCTGCATCACAATACGCATGGAGACATAAAGGGGCGGAGCGGTGAATTTGAATTCCGTGAGTTTGGGTGCCTTGAAGGTAGCGAAGTAGTCGTTTTAATGCAGACCAGTGAGTGATGGTGGGATGATGTAAAAATTGTGCTAGACGGTTCACGGTGAAGACTATGTCTGGTCGAGTGAGTGACAGATATTGAAGACTCCCAACTATGGCTCGATAGTCGGAGTGATCATGTATAGGTTTGTTGTTCTCTCGTATCAACAGAGAGTCAGTGGCCATGGGTGTTGAGTTTGGTTTTGCATTGTCCATTTTGTATTTAAGAAGAAGGTCATGTATATATTTTGATTGGTTGAGATGGTTCATCTATCATGGTATCAGAGCCAGAGTGACCGAAGGTCACGTGTTCAAACCCTGGCAACCCCCAAAAATCTCACAACCTCAGAAGTGGAAAAACCCGCTCATGGTATGGGGGGCCTGTGCACAAACCATGAGCCTCAACCATAACCTTAAGGTTTTGGTTGAGATGGTTCATCTATCAATCTCGACTTGGACTCGCTTGTTCTACCACTTGTTCAAATGCCATCAGCTGAAACAAATGCCATGAATTCTCGTCTGATAAACCTTTGAACTCATACATAACACCGTTTCCAACTATTTTTGCTGTCTCCTTCGAGCATGTAGTAATCACAACCCAACTTTTCCTCTCACGTCCCACCAAGTGGCCTACCAACTTTCCAAATTCATCACGACTCTCGGTCCATAAATCATCTAAAACAATCAAGAAACGATTTTGTGATAGTACTTCCCTCACTCGACTTACCACGACCTCCATTGAATATTGATCATACTTTAGGCTCGTTGCTAATTCCAGAATCAAAGCAAGTATTGTTTTCACATCTAATTTTGAATGATCATGATCGGAGACACAAACCCATAACCTCAGGGGAAATGCTTGAGTGATCTTCTCATGATTGTATACAAGTTGGGTAAGAGCTGTCTTCCCTAGCCCACCCATCCCGACAATAGTAAGAAAAGAAACATCTCTCCGAATCTCTGAGTCCAACAATATTCCTACAATTTTCAGATAACATCCTCGGTCCTCCCAGTAATTTCAGTGGCAGGATAAGAACATGTCTCCTCCCTCATCCTCCTAAGAGGCTTGTGGTCAAAATTCAAGCCATACTTGTCATGCCTACCAGTGATACCCTCTAACTTATCCATGATCTTTTTAACTCCACGAGACATATTATATGCAACACCAAGCTGCTTATAACGGGAAAAGAAAAGACCGACCTTTTTTTACAAACTTGTGATCCTTCATGAGCTGTTTTTGCTTAGCGAGAGTGACAAACTTGTCAAGCAAATCATCAGCATCGTAAACAGCATCCCCGAGCTCCTCAATATAGAGCCGTGTTTCCTGGGACAGCTCGTCATACTTGTCCTCCGCGTCAAGAAGCACTTTCTTAACAGTATTGGCAACCCTGCTGAGTTCGTCAACATCGGACTTGAAGCCCGAGATGGACCAAGCCTCTTTAAGCTGATTACTACTCAGTGCAGCCAACAGAGTTTGCGTTACAGACAGTAATGTACCTACATCCATATTTTTTTTTTCAGTCTCAGAAATGAGAAGCTATAAAAAAAAGTCAATGTAATATTCTATCATAGATGAAGCCATGTAGGTTGAATAATTCAATGTAATTTTAAATTGCTAGTCATTGTAATTCTTAGATGATTTGGGATCAGAAACTTTCTAGCAAGTTCTAAAGCAAGGCCAGTCATGCTATTACCTATGGAGTATTAGAATAGGAAAATGAGTCATTCGACTAACCCCTCCATATTCAAACACGGCATTTTTTTTGTTAAACTACTCATGAACGAGAATCTTTATGATTTCTTGCAATATATAAGAAAAAATATGATCGTGTGAGATGTTCTTTGTTTCGCTTTAAGAGTACAATAAATATATATCAAGTGTTTATATTTTTCATAAAGTAAAACTAAAAATATTTATGATGAAAATTGTGCATTGACAAGAGGGTAAAAGTCAAATGTTGTGTTTGGATTTGAACGAGGAAGTACAATTTTCATAGATAGTCCTGCAACTTGTGGTAGAAGGACTGCTGGTGTATAATCCGAGTTAGCCATAAAGTTTCTGAAGTCGCCCGCTTACATAAAGAAAGCTCAGAAAAATCACATAAGCTAAGTTAGATATAAGTGGGTTGTACGATATTATTTGTGCAATTTTCACTAGACCACATCTACTAATAGAGTATTGTTTGTTGTTGGCACTTGGCACAATAATAACAAAACAGCAAGGGGGTTTTGGTAAACAATAAATAAATTGGTGGATTCTAAGCATATTAAAGACTTTTAGCATGTTTCACTCAACAATCTACTAATTTATGTATGTGGTAAATGACATATTGAAATAATAAATTGAGCTCAAATGAAAAACTCGCGAAATGAAAGCCAAAATCCGAGTTGAACATTGCTGCTATATATAACCCACATGTGAGAAATTGTACCACTTTATAAACCAATGCAAGGGGGCTACTTCTTATATTGCCAATCAGTTTTGTGATGAAAACCCCCTTGTGTTTGTCAAGTAATCCGCCTTACTTCCTCTGTTCGGGAAAGGCCCTACCCATTCTCATGTTCTAATAATCTTCATCATAAACTGCATCTCGAAGGAATAATAAGCCAATTAATTGTTGGTCGATGTGATTGTATATAACAAATAGCAGTTACTGCTGATGCTTCGGCTTGAGAAAATAAGGAGTAATTGAAATATGGGGGATGTGTCGAATGTTAGGCCAGTCTTCCCCTGCAGGATTTTGGCATTTTTCATACAGTCGCTCTGAACATGTCGCAACCTTAAGTTGTCGGAGAGAGGTGAGCTTTCTCATCCATTTCGGAAATGACTGGAGTTCTTCACAGTTTAAAATTTGAAGACACTGGAGGGTGTTACACACGGATCCCCATGGCCCCCCGTTACCCTCATTTTCTCCGTCAATTTCTTCATCTGCTAGATTTAACATCGGAAGGCTGTGTAAAGTTAACCTCTCCAAGACAGCAAGATATCCTAATCCCCCAAAAACCCTTCGTAGCTTGGAAAACGACTGTATATTAAGAGTTCGCAGTGAAGACGAGCAAGCACAGAAGACTTCCCTAAAGTCAGTTAGAATCTCTACATCGTTATTGCAGGATAATACCAAGGAAGCGAGAGACTGAAATGACTCTATTGGCAGCGAATAACGTAACCAAGCCACATTATCTATACTCACTCGCCTTAGTTTGGGACTTGTAGGAGTAGTTGTCATTCTCAGTCTTTCACTGAATTTCCATAAGGAAAGATCTTTCAGTTTGGGGCAGTTTAGAAAAGTTGTCAAGTCAGGACACTTATGTATGTCCAATGTTTTTAACTCAGGAAGGAAGAGAGATGATTGTTCGGGTTCGTTGTTGCTGCTAAAGCTATCATCATTTCTCATCGTCTCTTCTGACGGCCTCCACCATTCTTTCAACTTGGGCAGAAACCAAAGGGTAAGTGTCTCGAGGCAAGGCCAGAGATGCAAAACTTCTATACTTGACTCAATCACTGAAGCTTTTGCTGAATAACTCTCTATGTACTCCAAATTTGGTAATTTATTGAGAGTAAGATATTTCAGAAATCGCAGTTTTCCTAGTGATGATAGACATTTCAGCTGCGAACAATTCCAAAGGTCCAATCGAACCAGATTAGGAAGAAAAGCGGCCAAGTTGTCTCCTGCTGCCCATCTAGGCATTGTCGCACCACGGTATCTCATCAGATACAGCACCTTCAAATTGGCATGTGGCTGCAGAGCTCCCAACAATTCTTCCTCGTAATCTGCCATCTTTTCATCACTGGCTTCATGCTTGCATTCAAAGGTAATGGTATGGAGATGCTCCTTGTCCTTAATATAAGCCTCCACTCTAACAACATGATCTTTGACAAATGTATCACTTCTGCGGAAGTGGATAACAATCTGTATAGTCCATCTTAGCTTCTGTAGAGTTTTAAGGCCCGCCAGTTCGGTGTGTTGATTAAGACTTGATTTCCCGCTTCCCACCACAAACATCGACAGCTTGTAAAGATGAATCAAATTACCCAAACCCAAAGGCATAAAAGCCAACTTTCGACACAAATATAATCCCAATACTCTAAGATTAACCAGGTTATTCAAATCCCTTGGCAACTCTTTTAAACTCTCGCAACCATCTAGATTCAAAGTTTGCAAATTATAAAGTTTCGTGATTGACTTTGGGAGCACTTCTAAAGACTGGTTGTTGGAGAGGTTTAGATATCTCAAATGGATTAATTTACCTATTGAGGCAGGTAATATTTTGATATCGAGAAAACTCAAATCCAAAGTCCTTAGACACCTAAACTTGGCTAGTATTTGTACTATATCAATGGGTACCATGTTAGAGTTATGGGGGCCAACGAGCAATGTGCGAAGGTGAGTCACGGTGGATAAATAATTTACATATGGTTGTCCCCCAAGAGATACATGACGAACCACTTTATCTACTACGCCACTAGTGAGAGTACTTGCTGAGCAAATTTCCTTTTCGGCAACTTCCAAAGCAACATCATGCATAAGGTCATGTAATTTGAACGAGATTATCTCACCGTGTATATCTTTCACCACATCCTGGAAAAAGCATCGTCGAAGTAAAACTGAAAAATACTCTTCACTGGCATCTTCTATGCTTTGACCCTTTTCTAGTGGCACAACATAGCCTTGTGCGATCCAAAGACTAATCATCACCTCCTTTCGTATATTACTATCCTTGGAAAATAAAGAACAATAACTAAAACAACTCTTTAATGGGGATTCAAGATTGTGATAACTAAGTTTCAGAATTGGCTT
Organism: Heliosperma pusillum; assembly: GCA_022085475.1. NCBI lineage: Eukaryota > Viridiplantae > Streptophyta > Magnoliopsida > Caryophyllales > Caryophyllaceae > Heliosperma > Heliosperma pusillum. The sequence continues at coordinate 23,000 of JAIUZE010002741.1, read as the reverse complement.
GATCCCATTTCGGTCTTCCCTAAGATTTGCTACGCCTAGCTCTTGAATTCTCAACCACTTGCCTTTTTCCTGGCCGTACAGAAGACGCCCTATCACTCTTATAGCAAGAGGTACATTGGCACACATTCTAACAATATCTTGGCCAATGTTTATCAAGTCAATATAACGATTTGGGCTCGCTTGATCTAGCACTTGTTCAAATGCCATCAGCTGAAACAAATGCCATGAATTCCCGTCTGATAAACCTTTTAACTCATATATAATACCATTTCCAACTATTTTTGCAGTCTCTTTCGAACGTGTAGTTATCACAACCAAACTTCCCTCACCGCCCACCAAATGTCCTACCAATTTTCCAATTTCATCACGATTCTCGGTCCACAAATCATCTAAAACAATCAAGAAACGCTCTGCTGCTAGCACTTCCCTCACTCGACTTACCACTACCTCCGTCGAAAATTGATCATACTTTTGTCCTGTTGTTGATTCCAAAATCTGAGCAAGGATTGTTTTCACATCTAATTTTGACTGATCATGGTCGGAGACAGAAGCCCATAACCTCAGAGGAAATGCTTGGTTAATCTTTTCATGATTGTATACAAGTTGGGCAAGAGCCGTCTTCCCTAGCCCACCCATCCCCACAATAGTAAGAAACGACACATCTCTCCGAATCTCAGAGTCCAACAATATTCCTATAATGTTCTCAACATCCTCGGCCCTCCCAATAATCTCAGTGTCGGGATATGAACAGGTCTCCTCCATCCTCTTCCTCCTAATAGGCTTATGGTCAAGATTCAAGCCAAACTTGCTATGCCTACTAGCGATTCCGTCTAACTTACGCATGATCTTTCTAACCCCTTGAGACATATTATATGCAACACCAATCTGATTATAATGTGAAAAGAAAAGACGCACCTTTCTAGTAAACTTATCATCCTCCATGAGCTGCTTTTGCTTAGCAAGAGTGACAAACTCGTCAAGCAAATCATCAGCATCGTAAACAGCATCCCCAAGCTCCTCGACATAGAGCCGTGTTTCCTTAGACAGATCGTCATATTTGGCCTCCGCGTCAAGGAGCACTTTCTTAACAGTAGCGACAATGCTGCTGAGTTCATCAAGATCGGACTTGTAACCCCAGATAGACCAAGCTTCTTTAAGCTGATTGCAACTCAGTGCAGCCAACAGAGTTTGAATAACAGACAGTAAAGTACATACATCCATTTTGTTTCAGTTTCGGAAATGAAGTAAAACTCAATGTATTCGGTTGAGACGGGTGAATACTGATATGGAACTAGAATTATTCCCTAAGATCTAGAGTTTTAGATAGTTGAATGTAATTAATACATTATACTTTAAACACTGCTATCTTACATGAAGTGTGAATGCTAGAAGCTGCACAGAGGGTTCAATTCAATGTAATTCCAAACCTATTTGTTGTGGCCTTGTGGGTCTCACAAGTAGGGCTGAGCAAAAATATACGATACGGTTTTAATATATGGATACGATATGGTATACGGTTTTAATTACACGGATTTCCGGGTACACGATACGAATTTTTGGGTATACGATACGGTTTTTAAAAAAACCGTACCGGGTCCGGGTCGGGGAAAATCAAAACCGGGTATACGGTTTTGACCCGGTTTAATTAAAAATAACAAAAAAAAAAGTTGTATGTAATTTTTTTTTCTATTTTGACTATATGGGTGAAATTTTGAGCACTAATCATTTTATGTGAAATTTGTAATATACGCAACTCACTTTATCAGTGACAAATTTCTGTGTAAAGTTTTGCAAATTTGTATTTTGCTATTTTACTTGATGACTTTGCAAGTAATTGTGTTTTGTAATAATAATCCTAGTGGATTATATAAGCATCTTATTTATTGGTCGTTACTAATGTTGTGAACTCGAATTCCAGGTTTGAGCATTATCAATTAAACCGGATCCGGGTATACGGTTTTCGGGTACCCGGTTTAACCGGGTATACGAAAACCGGGTACCCGGTTAAACCGGGTCGGATCCGGGTTCTAATTTTTTGCCTTTCAAAAACCGGGTACCCGATACGGTTATTAAAACCGTATCGGGTACCCGATTTTGCTCACCCCTACTCACAAGGTTTCATTTTACACAAATTCTCATTTGTGACGGGACGACCTGTCGCAAGCTTGCCACGGGTCAAATTCCCCTCTGAAAGAATAAGTGGCAAGGCAAGTGGGGGGCTCCATTTGCCACCCACTTGCCTTGCCACTTACTCTTTGTAAGAGGGATTTAACACGTCGCAAGCTTGCGGCAGGTCGCCCCGTCATAAGCTAGAGTTATTGGTCATTTTATTGGCAAATTCAAAGAAAGGATGCCTGTGAAGATGTTGATTGGTTACAGAATGGTCCCACTTTACATGATTTCAGACTAACAAGTTGATTATACATCGGAGGTACTACCTCAGAGTAGTATGATTTTGAGTTTTTGTGTATTTTTTTCGAGCTTTTTAAAGTTTATAAATTAAATTTTATATCTTATATATGGTGTTTTTTTGAGTGTTATTGTAATATTTTTGAGCTTAATTTTTAAATTAATAAACTCAAAAAACTTTATAGTAAAACTATACTATACTCAAAAACTTTATCGTAAAGTTCAAAAACTATATTTTATGTGGTAGTACCTCAGAGGTACAATCCACTTACTGAATAAGAGATGTGGAGATATTTACAGCCCATATTTACGCGTCACATCACATGTCTGTTACACATTGGTGAAAGGCAAATTCCCATTTTAAACAGACCTTTTCCGTCTGAAATTAAGACAAGAAAAAATGTCGTCATTTTGTAATAAAAAAAATACTCATACCATTTAATGTCAAAATGTCACCGCTGGAGTTTTAGCTAATTGTTCACATTGTATTCAAAATTAGTGATAACCTTTTTATAAAAAAAAAAAAAAAAAAACGGTCCCATTTTATCGCAAAAGGATCACATTTTTCCATCTTAATTTTAGACAAAAAAATGAGAGACTTGCTGGCGGTGAATTAGGATAGATTTATAACACTTTACAAAATTAACCACTTTCACATACAGATAACTAACGAGTAACGACAGTCATTTGCAACGAAAATTCCATGTTTTACTGAATTTTACTATTGAAGGACACAAGATATTCCATGTTCATCAATCATCACACCCAGTAACTCGTAGAGTCGTAGACCGTAGTATAATCGGACAGTTCTACATATATTTCATTGACTAGAGTAACTAATGTTGGAAATGCTAGGATAAATGTGGAAGTGGACAAGTGAAGATATATAGTCTTTTTCATCTTGTCTCTTAACTTTGTCTCATGTTAGTAGAATAAGGAAACATTTGTTGTTTATATACCAAGTACTCCGTACTCCTTTACTTGGTACTTGTTGTTATGGAGGCTAGTATGAACTTTCCCCGCGCGTTCAGCTATTTGTTCGGCTCGACTCGCACGCGCCGTGTGGTGTGGTCTACTTTGTTTTTGCGACCAATAAATATTTCTCGTCTTATTTTTCTGTTGGTGTTGTGACTCTTTGAGTCCGGTGCAATCAGTTTTGGAAACTCCACTTTCTTGTTACTCACAAAAGTCTGTTTTGAGAATTGCATTACAATAAAATGTCTAATCGGTTGTGTCTCCTTTTTTCCACTATAAATAAGAGTTGGTCATTTCATTCATCCGAAATATTCACAACTCACTTTCTCCTATCTGGTTCCTTATTATATGTGAGCAACAATTTACGAGTTCATATTCTTCCTTTTGGGTGCACAATTGGAGGAGCGTTGTGTATACTTTGGGGAGCATCGTTTTAAGGCAGTGACCATCATACAACGACACACTAAGGTTTATCTAATCCACTTTGTTTAATGTTCTTTTGTCCTTGAAGTAACTTATTATTTCCAACAACTAATGTGTAATTCAATAGAAAATCTAGGATCAAAACTGGGAATATAATAATATATAGTAAAATGCGATAAAATAGGTACTAACAATGTAAAACAACGGCTCGTTTCATTGAAGACGGGCACTATCCGTCACAAGCTGAATACGGACAGTGTCTCTCTCACAAAATGACTTGCCCTCCTACATGCATTTTGTGACGGATAGTACCCGGAATTTGTGTAAAAACAATTCCAAACAATAATCAATACAAAAAGTGTCACAAGTATCATTAAAACAGGTATGTAAAACATGAAAATGATGACATTTGTGTATGTACTAAATCACGGTAGACGGTCTTAGACAAGAAATTGGATGAAGTTGCAAAGAAAGAGCTATGTTAAAGGGAGGTGATAACGCCACTCAAAAATTGCTTATGCCACTCACTTTTGTGAGAGCTTGTATTTATATTAATTTAATCATTCACTAACATAATTGAGTGGCACGAGCAATTTCCGAGTGGCATTAACACTTCCCATGTTAAAATGTTAATGTACCTTATTTTGCTCAATAGGTCCTGTGACCGCTTGAATGATTGCACGTGACATCGGCAGCCAAAGCCCACCTCAAACATCACAAATCAGGAAGCTGCTACACTTACACTGGGTGTATGAGGCTTCTAAAAACACGCCACTAAAAACACGCCACTTGTCAATATTGAAGAATATGCTTTAATTCCTTACTTTGCTTGATTCCTTCATTAATTACCCCTTCAATAATTGTGTTCTCGGTATTGACAGTTTACCCTATTAATTATTTTAATTGTAAATAGTTTTGTAGGTTTATTTTTTTTATTAAACTCTATTTATTATTAATACCTTTATTATTTTTACTTATTAGTTGTACTTTTTATACACCGTCTTTTTATACCGTCTTTTTATACGGTTTCGTATATTTGTACCCGGATTTCATATAATATTCGTATTCGTATTATATTTTGTGTACTTGTACGCTACTCGTATATGATCAGTATTTTATACCTCTTTTATACTGTTGATATTTTTTATACTATTGACGAATCTTATTTTTTTTTATAACTTTTTTTAGGTAATTTTTTAGACTTTTATATACTGTTTTCTTTTAACTTATTATTCAATCTTATTTTTTTGTACTCAATTTTTTGGTAACTTCATATTTTATTATGACTATTTTCTTTCATTTTTTTTACTAATAATTAATACTAATTAGTAACGAAGTAGGTTAGAACCTTGAGATTTAGGCGGTAAAGATTGGCGCCAAAAAATAATTAACTTTGTCTATTCATCTACCACTTGCATAAGAGTCATCTACTACTATCAAACTTATTCAACACAATATCGAAAATTCTCTTGATTTATTTGCTCAGCACAAATATTTTCTTCGTTAATCAACAAATTTAAATGTCTAATCTTGATTTAAACGTGTTATTTGTTGCCGAGGAGGTGGGAGAAAATGTAGGCATAGAAGAGAATGTGGGAGAAAATGTAGTCGTAGTAGAGAATGTGGGAGAAAATGTAGGCGTGGAAGATAATGCTGATAGCCCTGATTCGCTGCTAAGGCAGGCAACCCAAGTACTTGTGGGTGAAGACAACCCTGAAGCACCTGTTGAGCCTACGGTTGGTATGGACTTTGAATTTGGGGAGCAGTTTGTTGCTATGTGTTATACATACGCTTATAAATCTGGATTCGAAATACAAATTCGCATTGGCGAGCTCCAGGCGTCGTTCAGAGCTAGTGGGGTACGACGGAATGGAGTAGGTGAAAAGGAACCTCAATTCCACAGGATGAGGAAGTTAAGACTTGCCTGTAATGAGGGCAATACTTCGAAGAAAAATCCAAGTCAAAATCCCTGTCAAAAATCATGTAAGATGTTCGTCAATGGGAAATTAAATGAAGACACAGGAATGTTCGAGATTCGTACATGCGATTTGGTACATAATCACGATTTGAAACCAGAACATAGGCGTCATTTTGTTAGCTATAGACACATTGGCGAATATTTCCTAAAAAGGCTGTTGTTGAACGACAGGGCTGGAATATCTATCGCGCGGAATTTCAACACCTTAGTTACGAAGGCCGGTGGGTATGAAAATATGACTTTCAGAAACACCGACGCTAGAAACGCCGTTAACAGAAAAACCGGCGTAAAAGCATGTTTAACGGTGACACTAACGAGGTCATAGAGTACTTCGAGAAATGTAAATCTCAAAATAAAGACTTCTACTACGCTTACCAGCTAGACGGGGACAAACAGCTACTCAACATTTTCTGGTGTGATGCACGAAGCCGTGCACTGTATAGGGCCTTTGGCGATCCGACATCCTTCGACAGTACATTCGCAACTAATAGGTATCGTATGCCCTTCTGTCCATTCGTTGGTGTTAATCACCACGGCAAGATATAATTATTTGCAGCTACTTTAATCTCATACGAAGACCAGGAGGCGTTCGAGCGAGTTTTTAATCAGTGGATCGATTGTATGGGCGCAGCTCCAAGGGTCCTAATAACTGATCAGTGCAAAGCTATAGAGGGCGCAATAAAGAAAGTGTTTCCGGACACTAAACACAGGTTGTGCCTTTGGCATATTCTACAAAACGCGGATAAAAATTTACGGTGTCTCCCACAGTTTTATCAGATTGACAAAGATATGCGCACGCTTGTGCACGAATGTGTTACGGTGGATGAAGCGAAAGAGATGTGGGAAGCTTTGTTAGTTAAGTACAACTTGCGGCAAAACAAATGGCTAAAGGTTGCATGGGCACAGAGGAAACGTTGGCTCCTTGTTTATTGGATGGACACCTATTGCGCGGGTATGTCCAGTACTCAACGTAGTGAGCAAACTAACAGGTTTATAAAAACTAATGTTAGCATAGAGACAAACCTACGTGATTTCATGTCACATTACGAGGATGCCGTGAAGCGAAAGGCGATGAAGGAGGAAAAAAATAACATTGACGACGTTAAGAGCCCGGTCACTTGGGATTACCGGATTTTGATCGAGGACATATATAGCAAGGTCTACACGAACAAAAAATCCAAGAGGTGAAAGATGAGGTGTACGGATGCATAAGCACCAACGTCGAAACTCTTCCAAACAGCCATGGTTTAATCAGAAGGTTTAGGGCGACTTCGAAAGTATGGGAACCATTTTGGAGGAAAGACGGAAGATGTTTTGGTGTTAGTATTGACACCATGAGCGGAGATTATAAATGTGGTTGTAAATTATTCGAATTCATGGGTATCCTTTGCCGTCATATCATAAAATGTCTGGATGTGATGGATCTGATATAAAATAATCGTGTATTGTTTATTAATATTAGCTTATACTAATATTAATGTCTCTAAAAACATACCCGTGCAATTTTGCACAGGTTTAAAACTAGTATTTTTGTATTCTCCATTCTGTATTGAACTTGAAATCATTTTATGGTTATAATTTAAAATCTTTTATTAATAAAAAAGTATCAAACTCGTATTAAACCATAAAATCAGTTTTTGTTTATTTTTGAAATAGGATCAAAACTTAATAATTTTCAACGAAACTTTGCATTTTGGTTTATAATGAAATAAGTTAACCCTTGTAATTATTTAATGATTTTTAAAAGACAATATAATTTACTGAATTTTGTACATTATTAATACTTGCATAAATCTTATAAAAAAGAAGAAAAATCGTATCGATGCAAGGTCAAAGCCTAAAAATCCTAAAAATCAGTAAGTATGGATCAGTATTTTCATAAAAGTTAACATACACATATCATTTTCCATTTTGACCTTGTTTTATGGATCTAACATGTAAGTATCTACTAAATATTTTATGCTTTTAGGTATATTTTTCATGTTAGGTGATAACACAAATCGTAGGATTACACATATAATCAAGACATTTACACTTCTCATGATAATTTATTCTAGGGTATTATTCATGGTGATCTAATAACATGCATGTAGCAAATAAATCTTATACTAACCTAATTACATACTTGTTAGAATAACCTATTCTACCAAGATTTGTTTATTCGCCACCTAACTAAATTACTAGTCTTCTACAATTACGAGGCAAAGAGATTAGGTTAGGTTACCTTAGTGCTTTTCCGAGTCTTAGATATAATCAAATATGCTCAAATCAACTAACTCCTCCTCCCTCTTATATTTTTGGTTTCATAACAAGAATGAAAACAATAAACAAGCTAGTAATAGCTTACATAATTAATTAAGTTCTTTATAATTAAAGAAGCGTTTAGAAAAGAAGAGATCAAAATTATACAAGTTGAACTTAGGATTTGAAGTTAGAGAAAGATGAGTATAAGTAATGTTGGTTGAAGTTTTGAACAAGTGAGGATCAATGCTAAATGAAGTAGCAAATTTGTGAGAAAATATGAAGATAACCCTCTTTCATTTATGCTCAAAATTTACTTATCATTTGAGCATTCAAAGGCTTAATTTTCTTCACAAAGGCAAACTTGTTGGACAATGTAAGAGATGATGAAAAGTATTAACAATGACAAGGTGTAAGAAATTGTAAGAGACATGTGATCCTTGTCTTGAGGTAAAAAGAGAGTAGAAATCAACCACTTTTACTCAAAATAATGGAAGGTGAATTTATTTATTTGTTTTATAAGAAAGACACTACAAAAAAACAACGTTCAGGCGACCGAAGTTGGCGACTAAATTTAGTCGCCAAAATGAATTTGGCGATTGAAATTAGTCGCCAAGGCCCAGTCGCAGGCCTTAGTCGCCAAATAGAAATTGGGCGATTGATTTCAGTCGCCAAATTTGGCGACTGACAAAAGCGTCGCCAAATGGACGAAATGGCGACTGAAATGAGTCGCCAAATTAGCGACTGTTTGTAACAGTAGTCGCCAAATTGGCGATTGAAATCAGTCTCCTATTGACACTTCAGTCGCCAAATAGCATACCGTAGGCCATGCCTTTTTTCCCGCGGTAGACCATCCAGATAGCATACCGTAGGCGGAAAAATCAATAATGGTCCACAACAATGAAGCTCTTAGTTAAAAATTTTGCTTTAGTGACACATCATATGTTTGCACACCTACTTCACACAATTGTTTCAATTCGTCCACCAAAGGTTGCAAATAAACATCTAAGGCATTTTTTGAATTATCAGGATCAGGAATAATTAGTGACAAGAAGATGAATTATTTTTTCATACATAACCAAGGTGGTAAGTTGTACGGAGTGACCATTACGGGCCAAGAAGAATACTTTTTACCAAACTGACCGAATGGAGCAAAATCATTCGTACATAGGTCAAGTCGCACATTACGTGGTTCCTCGGCAAAGTCGGGATAAAGCATATCAAACCGCTTCTATTCCGCTCCATCACTTGGATGACACATCTTTCCCGGCGTACGAGGATTTTCTTTGTGCCATCTCATTTGTTCGGCAATGTTTTTGGTAGCAAACATTCTTTGAAGTCTAGGAGCTAGAGGAAAGTAAGTTACGGGGTTTTCGGGTATTGGTTTCTTACTCTTTTCACCTCTTTTTTTTTTTTTCATTCTTTCCTTTTTTTACCCTTCAAGACAATACTTCCCTCAATTGTCTTATATCTAGCCTTTTGACATTTCCTACACTTGTCAAGCAAGACATCATCCTTCCAAAAGAGCATACATCCATGGGGACATGCATCAATCTTGTAATGCGGAAGTTGTAGAACTTTCACTACTTTTTTGGTATTGTAGAATGATCGGGTCATGACATTATTATCGCGGATAACATCCTCAATCAAAGAAGCAGTGTCATCAACACAATTAAATGGCAAATTGTACTCACATTTCAAAGTTACTATCCTAGAGGCGGCTTCTAACAATGACATTTTGCTCCCTTCATATAATGGTTTTTCATAAGCCTTTAACATGTCAAAAAAGGCTTTTGCTTGTGGGTGTGGTTCTTCTTCATTCATTGGTATATGATCATTATTGAAAATATTAGACTCAAAGGCATCAACTACCATATCTCTATATGGGTTCTCATTTTGTGGGATTTGAGATTGTTCGGGAGTGAAAAATAAGATTTTCCATGAGAAATCCAATTATAGTAGTTTGGACAAAACCCGTTTGTATAAATATGTTCTTGAACCTCAATGTCATGTAGATATTTCATGTTTTCGCATTTAATACAAGAACACCTAAGTTTGTTTACTACTAAATCATACTCATCTTGTTGTTTAGCAAATTTAATAAACTCGGCAACCCCCTTTATAAATCTAGCGGTAGGACGTCTTTTCTTATCAAGTCTTTCTTCGTACATCCATGTACGTTCCAATCTCTTCATTTTAATCTAAACATTAACCCACACAACAATAATTACAAATTAAAAGATAATATTACTAACTAACTAATATATAACATCACCTTAATAAGTGAAGAATACTAGCAAAACTAACAACACTAACACTAACATAACCATTATCATCATTATCAAAAACCAAATACTAACACTAACACCAATCAAAATTACAAATACTAACAAAAACAATACTAACACTAACACTAACCATTATCATCATTACCAAAACCCAATACTAACAACACTAACTCTAATCAAAATTACAAATACTAACAAAAGCAATACTATCAACACTAACACTAACACTAACCATTATATCATTATCAAAAATCCAATACTAACAACACTAACACTAATCAAAATTACACATACTAACAAAATCAATACTAACAACACTAACACTAACCATTATCAAAACCCCCCAATTAATTTAAGGATTGAAATTACACCCAACATATAACATCACTTTAGTCTCAATTACACCAAATCCAAATAAAATAACATCTAAAAACTAATAATCATCACAAATGTTTATATAATAAACATATAAAATCAACTTAATAATAGTAGAAATCACAGGTTAAACAAACAAACTAAATTAATCTAAGGATTGAAATTAGAACAAAGATATTATACCTTCAACAATTAGAAAAAAAAAGCAATACAAGAAGAAGAAGAGGACAAAGATCCGGCCGTGGTGGTGTCGGAGTGGTGGTCGAAGTGGTGGTTGACGGAGTGGAGTAGTTGTGGTGTTGGGTTTTAGGAATATGGAGGAATGGTGTTCGGTTTTTAGAATTGGTAAAGTACGAATATGGTGGTTGATTAGCGTTCCACTATAAACAAAATTGTCGACCGAAATTGGCGACCGATTTAGTAGTCGCCAATTTGGTAACTAAAGGCGGTCGCCAATTTGATGACTGAAGGCGGTCGCCAATTTGGCGACAGCAATTGATCGCCCGTGTTTTTTTCCAAAAAATTTGAAGAATGCTTCAGTCGCCATATTGGCGGCTACTTTCAGTCGCCCGAGTCTTTTTTCAGTCGCCAAATTGGCGACTACTGTAATCAGTCGCCTTATTATAGTCGCCTGAAACCAAAATTCTTGTAGTGAGAGTAGTTTGGGTGCACATGACATTATGAATTTAATTTTATGAAGGCCCTTAACATCAACCGAGGAAGACTGAAATTTTGGGATGCTTAGTGAGACGGGACGACCCTTGTGTCTCATTTAGTTGAGAGACGTGAATTCCATATGTTATTGTGCTTAATAACGTCACGGGGATTTCATTTCCATCTTCCATTTTATCACTTTTGACCAAGCAAATAGTAGACGGGGCTCGAAATTTTCATTAGACTTGCACCGCTAAGAGGCGAACACTTTTCCATGCTTTATGATACTAGTGGCTTATAAGGATCACACATTTATTTAGACGGTTTTCTTCATAGATATTTTCGTCACATGGATGAGGCGTGTGATTATTCTTTTGTTAGATACATTCCTGTCATGGTCTTACGTGCTTATCATTTGGATGTATCACAAATTTTCCGCAATGCAAGGGAGTACATAGCTCATTGTATTTCGTTGTGAGTTGAAGGGACGGAGAAGGCCCGTTAATTGTCCTTCATCGAATTTTAGTAGTTTAGTTTAGCTTATTTAAATGAGGGTCTTGTTTTTGCTCACTTACTTACTCGGGGTCGAGTAATGTTTAAGTGTGGGGAGGTTTGATATACGATTATTTTAGACCGTTTCCCTTCTTTATTCTCTTATGTTTCGGCGTAATTAGTTTAGTTTAGCGTCGGTTTTATTGTATTTTGGTCCTCATCCCGTGTACTCTCATATTATTTAATTCTGTCTCAATTTATAGGAAATATGCCAAGACAAGGACGAGACGGGATGAGACCAAGAAACCATCACAAAACAAACACACAAGAAGAAAAGAAGAAAGAAGAAAGAAGAAGGGGGCGCCAGCCAGTGGTGCCACCGGCAGTGGCCACCAACCCCAAAAAAAAGAATGACCGAAAGCATGGAAAAGCAGGGGGCGCCATCCAGCCTAGCCCACCGGCAGCCGGCCAGACCGGTTGGGGCAGCCACATGAAGAGAGGAAGAGAAAGGAAGAGGAGGAAAGACAGGGGGAGCCAGCCGGCATAGCCCACCGGCAGCCAGTCTGACCGGCTGGGGACGTCGCATGGAGAAAGGAAGAGAAAGGAAGAGGAAGAAATATCAGGGGCGCCAACCGGTCCAGGTCACCAGCCGGCCGGCTGGGACCCCCTAGTCCGCAAATTTGCTTTTCTTCGTCTTTTGACCCTCTATTCCCACCAACCTATAAATACCCCTCTCTTAATTCATTTTGGACATACAACCCTAGATACAAGAACCTTAGTAATTAGTAAGGAATATCTCCCTAATTAGTACTCTAATCTCTCTTAATTAGTAATAATTACTCAATTTCCTACTTATTTTTTGTTAGATCTACTCTCTTTATTAGTTATTAGTGAACATTTGGGTTGTAATTCGAAGACAAGAGGAGACTCTTATTTGATTATTAATCCAAGTTTCATCCTTTCTTACAAGTTTTGGTACAATTTCTCATCTTTATTTCATTACTTGTCTTTTAATTACTTGTTTTTTTTATTTATCTAGTTTTCATGTTGAATATGTCTTCTCTTGCTTATTTCATATCAAAGTATCCATCTTTAATGTTTTCCTTCATTAGTATGTGTGAGTAGTGTCCTTCTAGGGTAGATGGGGGATCTTTTGTAGGTTCTTGGGTTTAGAATGTGGTTTTGATTGTAAAAATCTAGTCTTTTGGTAATTCCTATATTTTGTGCACACCATGTGTTTGTGGAAATGCTAGAATGAGTAATTCATGCTTTCTTTAATTTCATCTTGTTGCTAGCTTAAGCGAGAGCTTGGCTTGTTTGTTGCTTGTGTGTACCTATAGGAGTCTTGGGGGAGGTAGGGCGAGAATCCGACCAAACCTAGGCGAGGAACCGTCTTTCACCGAAAGGTGGAGACCTACCATTACTTATCCTTAGACCGACTTTACCTTCTATCATATTCAACCCCAACCTCATTAGCGAACCCATTTGCCTTAGTTTTCTTAATTCTTGTCTTAAATCTCATATTTGCTCATTGTTAGACTTAGTTAGTTCTACTCACCTCCAATTTGCTTCTAGCTAGAATTGAACTACAATTCGACCAACTTACCTTAGAGCGTTAATCACCATCCTTGTGGTTCGACCTCGACTACCCTACTACATTAGTTGAGTAATTTGTTTGACCGGGGGAAGGCGACTAACCTCGCTTCTAAATTATACGTAAATTTTGAGCATAAATGAAAGAGGGTTGTCTTCATATTTTCTCACAATTTTGCTACTTCATTTAGCATTCATCCTCACTTGTTTAAAACTTCAACCAACATTACTTATACTCATCTTTCTCTAACTTCAAATCCTAAGTTCAACTTGTTTAATTTTGATCTCTTCTTTTCTAAACTCTTCTTTAATTATTAAGAACTTAATTAATTATGTAAGCTATTACTAAATTGTTTATTTTTTTCATTCTTGTCATGAAACCAAAAATATAAGAGGGAGGAGGAGTTAGTTGATTTGAGCATATTTGATTATATCCAAGACCCGGAAAAGCTCTAAGGTAACCTAACCTAATCCCTTTATTGCCTCGTAATTGTAGAAGACTAGTAATTTAGTTAGGAGGCGAATAAACAAATCTTGGTAGAATAGGTTATTCTAACAAGTAGGGTAGTATAAGATTTATTTTCTACATGCATGTTATTTGATCACCATGAATAATACCCTAGAATAAATTATCATGAGAAGTGTAAATGTCTTGATTATATGTGTAAACCTACTATTTGTGTTATCACCTAACATGAAAAAAATACCTAAAAGCATAAAATATTTAGTAGATACTTACATGTTAAATCCATTAAACAAGGTCAAAATGGAATATGATATGTGTGTGTTAACTTTTATGAAAATACCGAAACTTCTTTATTATGCTCGTTCTGTTTCATACATTTCACGGAGCTGAAATTTTAATATGTTGTACTTACTGATTTATAGGATTTTTAGGCTCTGACCTTGCATCGATACAATTTTTATTGTTTTTTATAAGATTTATTCAAGTATTAATAAGAATGTACGAAATTCAGTAAATTATATTGTCTTTTAAAAATCATGAAATAATTACAGGGGTTCACTTATTTCATTATTAACCAGAATGCAAAGTTTCTTTGAAAAATATTAAGTCTTGATCCTGTTTCAAAAATAACAAAATCTGATTTTATGGTGTAATACCAGTTTAATACTCTTTTATTAAGAAAAGAATTTAAATTATAACCATAAAATTATTTCAAGTTCAATACAGAATGAGGAATACAAAAATACTAGTTTTAAACCCGTGCAAAATTGCACGGGTATGTTTTTAGAGACATTAATATTAGTATAAGCTAATATTAATAAACAATACACGATTATTTTTATACTCTATTCCTTTTATAATGATAATCCACCCTTTTTTTACATGATCTTCGATGCACTACTTCGACCGTGAGATTTTGTTTTTATATTTATTTTTTTTATTTTGATTTTGTTTTATAAAATTTTATTGTTTTATAATAAATATAGATACTTTCGTATCATGTCACAACAATGCATATTTTTTTCATATATTTATGATATTAGGTTTATAATTTTAAGGCTTTTTTTTAGCTTAACGTTGTCATTAGTAACTTATTAATATTGTTTTCAGTAATTTTAATAATATTATTATTATTATTATTATTATTATTTTTTTTTTTTTTTTTTTTTTTTTTTTATTATAAGATGCGCGCAGCTTTCATTAAAATAAAATGTAAAGTTTACAAGAAGTTGGTAGGGAGCCGAGAGACAATCTGGGCCCCCACCCCCTTAGCTATAGAGAAACTAAGACTTTACCATAGTACTTTACCATAGTATTATCGATATATTATTATTATTATTATTATTATTATTATTATTATTATTATTATTATCATCATCATTACTACTAATACTTTACCGATATATTATTATTATTATTATTATTATTATTATTATTAGTATTATTATTATTATTATTATTATTATTATTATTATTATTAGTAGTAGTAGAAGTATTATTAGTAGTAGTAGTAGTAGTGGACGATCATTGTTAAATAGGTGATTATCATTTAATTTTGCAATTTTTCTTCTAAAATAGATATAGGTGATAAAATTTAACTAAAATCATGTGAGTTACATACCACCACACAAATTCAACTCCTACAGGAAGAAAATAACTATTAGAGCATCTTCAATAGTAAGCAACAACCTTACTAACTTAACTTTACACATCATCTTTTTAAGCTACAACACATTTAAGCAACAAACTCCTCCAATGGTAAGCTACTACAATTTTAGTTGGACCCACATGTATTCATTTAATGGACTTATTTTTCTTGTGGGTCCATTTGAGCAAGTAGCTGATCAAACTAGTCGAAGTGAGCAGTGGCTGTGCAGCCTTGCTGCAGTAGCAGTCGTGATACTGGCCTTGCCGTAGCAGTATCAACAGCACACCGTGATCGACTATAACGACATACACCATTTAAACTCATGTAGTAACATCCTAAACTATAAATAACTAACATCAAATATAAATAACTAAACTCGGTTAAACATAGACCAATTCAAGCATATATTCACAACCCCACCCAATTATGAACAATCAGAACTGAGTATAAACCGAGAACAAACGTGCACAATCAAACCACAACCCAAATTAACGACAATCTTAATTAAACTCCAGCTTTAACAAACCACTTCAGCTATCCCAACCAAAAACAGTCCACAAATTAATGAACACACGAGCCAACATCAATTCGAACTACCAAATTCAATTATAAATTAACCAGTCAAATATATCTAAAACTACATACTAATGTGGAACTCGACCCACGTCGATTTGTCTTCTCACGGCTTTGAGTGCGAATTTCCGACTCGAGGCTCAAAACGAATCTGATAAAAACTAACTGGAGTCGCCACCGAATTTTATGGAAATTCGGAACCGTGCGAATTCACTTTACACTCTAGAACAAAAGACCATAAAGCTAATTTGATGTCGAGTGATTAAAGTTTAGGAATTCGTCCCTTATCACTCGAATGAATGACTCTCGTAACCTATGGAAACGGGCATCCGGAAACCATTGATATTGAGTTCGGGGTGAAGGTACTTGTTAGGAAGCCCATTGGCCGGACACCTAACCCCGCACTTTATAACAAAATTCGACAACTTAACAACTAAAATCAAAAAGTTTAATTCCGTTATTGTACCATATTACTATACCATTGGTGGTATAATAATATTTATGATGAATTGCCGAGTCGGTAGTCAAAATATAAGGGGTTGCTAAATCCCGCCCCCCATTTTACTCATCCCGCCCCCCATAATTACTTCTTTGCCCTTTATCATTAATTGACCAACATATTTTAAAATTCAAACCGTCATAAATTTTCCGTCTTAATATTTTTAAATTCAAACCGTCATAAATTTTTCGTCTTAATAGAGTAGTCATAACCGTTAGAAATTTAAAAACGCTTCAATTTTCATTATTCAAAATTCAAAAAACCGTTTCAAACCGTTATAAATTCAAAATTGCTTCAACTTTCATTATTCAAAATTCAAAAAACCGTTTCAAACCGTTATAAATTCAAAATCGCTTCAACTTTCATTATTCAAAATTCAAAAAACCGTTTCAAACCGTTATATATTCAAAATCGCTTCTTTCTCATTCTAATTTCTTCCTTTCAAACATCAAACTTGTTTCTCATCTCTTGTTGATCTTCTTTTCAAACCATATAAGGTATGTTCATCTTTTTTTTTTATTCAATTAGTATAGATTAGTTTATAGGTTGACGTAGATTAGAAAGCATGTGACGATTAGAGCCCATTAGGTTGCGTTATTTTGAATTTGTATTAATCGTTAATGGTTGAATTTACTAAAATTAAAAAAAAAAAAAAAAAACCCCGGAAAATGGTCCATTCGTGTGAATTACACGAATTGACCTAGATCCATTCGTATAATCTACACGTCTGGGCCATGGCTCATTCGTGTGAATTACACGAATGGACCTGGGCCAATTCGTGTAATCCACACGAATGAGCCACGGCCCAGACGTGTAGATTACACGAATTGGCCCAGGTCCATTCGTGTAATCCACACGAATGGGCCGGTTTTTTCCGGTTTTTTTTTTTTAAAAATTGTCTTATTATGTATTTATATTTACGTATTTCTACTATGTAACATATATTTACGTACTTTTAGTTTTTTTGAATTATGTAATTAAATGTTTGATAATATATTTACGTACTTTTATTAATTACAAATTAAATGTTGGTTGGTTTTTTTTTTTTTAAAAATGTCTTATTATGTAATTATAGTTACGTATTATGTAATATATATTTACTTACTTTTAGTTTTTTGTGTTATGTAATTAAATGTTTGATAATATATTTACGTACTTTTATTAATTACAATTGTAATTATGTTTTTTGTTTTATATAATTAAATGTTTAGTTTTTCTATTATAATTTGTATTATGCAGATGTCGGAAAATGATGACCGTAGGTCTAAACTTCATGCATCATATCGTCGGAAAAAAGTTAATGTGAGGATTGGAGATACTAGTATTGGGTCGATCGAAATATCAGAAATACCAAATGAGCCCGATTTTTATGATGGGGAGTTTCAACAGTTCGAGAGAGAACTTGAGGAGGAGGAACGAAATTATCAAGGGTCGGGAAATGATGAGGGGGATAATGAGAAGGCGGGTAATGTTGAGGGGACAAATGTGGAGGCGACTTCTGTTTTTCGGGTTAGACGGGGGCCGCAGGGTAGGTTTGAGAGCTATGCTTCGGGGTCTAGCAGTTCGGGGGGTGAACCGCGTAGGAAAGTAAGGGCTAGGGGGAAAGATTCGAGCTGGATATTGACGGGGCCATCACAGGGGGGTCCTTTAGTACCGGATGTGATTCCGAGATTTGGTGGACACATTTCTTACGTTATGTGGAATCAGCGTGGCTTTGAGCGTGGTTTGTTGACTAAATACACTAGAGAAAGATCATTAGTTGAGCTCCGTAAGTGGATTTTGCCAGATGAGGTTCGCGCGATAGTTGCGGAATCGGATCTTAGTCATTTGCCCGACATTATGCATAAAAATTTGAACATGCCGTTGTTGTGTGCATTTATTGAGAGGTGGCAGCCGAACACCAACACATTTCACATGTCATGGGGTGAGATGACGATACTGCTGCACGATGTTGCGGAGATCCTTGGGATTAGTATTGATGGGGATTCTTGTAGCATACCCGAGGCTGATATGGCACATCCTGTGCTTGGTATGTCGGAGTTGTTGGCTATGACTGAGGCTCAGTTAGGAGAGGAGTGGGAATAAGGTAATGATGCAAAGATATACAAGGGCAATTTAATTTTACAAAAAGCTTTGAAAGAGTTGGTTGCGGGGGGCAAGCGGGGAGTGGCTTCTGAGGTTCAGGGTTACTTGATGATCTTATTTAGTTCGACATTATTTGTTGACAAATCTAGTGATAGGGTTCGGGCAAACATATTCCCGTTGCTTAGAGATGTTCGTAGCATTAGTAAGTATGCTTGGGGTGTTGGCACATTGGCTTATCTATATAGGCAGTTGGGTATTTCTTCGAGGGCTGATTGTAAGGGTTTATGTGGTTGTTTGACCTTGTTGCAGTCGTGGATCTTCGAGTACTTTCCCAGTTTTAGGCCGATGGCGACCTTGGTAACCAGTCCTGATACTCCGAGGGCTTCAATATGGTCTACCAGTTCTGTACCACGCGCTGAGGCGGATAGAGCACTTGTAAAATACCGAGAGCAGTTGTATTTGTTGCCTATAGAGTCGGTAGCTTGGAGACCGTACCCTCAGAATCCCGAGACTGAACACCCTAGTACCGCGTTTCAGGGGTTGTTGAATTTATCGATATTGTTGAGCCATACTACCCTAAGAGATGTCTTCGACAATTTGGGTACATGCAGACCATCCTGCCCCCCATGCCTCCCACTGACAAGGCTTACCGTTCAGTTAAGTCGATTGCATATGATGTGCAATATGACGGTGCGAGGTTGGACTACGTGTGAAATAATTGGAAAATTCACAGAGTACATTTGGATAGGCGTTCATTGCCCGCTCACCCACCACATGCTTACACGCAAGGGTATATGGAGTGGTTTAGTACACATTCGCATCCTTATGTGATGAATGTAGACCGTGATGACGGTGAGCTGCCCACATCGAGGTCCCACTTTCCGACTACGGTACGTTTAATATATATTTAATTTTAATATTAATGTGTATTCATATAAATGTGTTTCAATTTTAATATAACTGTCTATTCGTTTACTTTGCAGGTTGGTCAGTCGTTTATTCACCGCTTCTCACAATTCGATGATGTTGATGACCCTGTAGTGATCGGAGAATTAAGGCAATTTATGAGGACCGTTCATCCAGAAATACGAGCATACACCGGTAGACCCCCAACTGTCAACAGGGGGAGAAGCTCACGTGGTCGCACCGATAGAGGGAGAGGCTCACGTGGCCGCACCGATACTCCGAGAGCCAGTGGTCGCATCGATGGAGGGAGAGCCAGTGGTAGCACCGATGGAGGGAATGGTGGTACCGATGGCGGGAATTGACTTTTTTTTTTTGTTGTTTGTTGGACTTTTTTTAGACTTTGTTTGTTGGGATTGTTTTTAGACTTTGTGTGTTGTTTTTTTTTTTGACTTTGTTTGTTGGATTTTTTTTTTAAACTTTGTTTGTTGGTTTATTTCTAAGACTTTGTTGGACTTGGTCGTTTGAATTTGTCAATAAAAACGAAAGATCAAAAAACGAAAACGAATTCTTGTTAAATAAATTGTTAAATTACAAACCAAATACAAAACTAACTACTTCTAGGATCCCGCAAAAGTCCCCTATTTACATAATCCCACCAAAAATCAAGTCTGTCCTTATAAATAAATTCATAATATTCAATGTCGAGAGAACGATTACGCTTCCATAAATTGTGTATAGGAGGCATGGCACATTCGTCATTCATGCGTACACGAACCCAATGATCACCTGTATGAAGTATCCACAAAATACCATACGGAGCTCGAGCACCTGGTGTAGACCGTAGAGGTAAGTACGTGGAACACCCAAACCATGAATGTACACCATTGAAGTATGACATATTCAAGCAACATACTGTCCAATTGAAAGCCGTTGCAAAACCAAATAAATCCAAGCCTTCCATCCAATTAGGCTTCTGACACGGTGCATAGGTAGCCCATTTGATTCGTCTACAAGCTTGGTCACGTTCACCATAGTAAATGATCGCATAAACTTGGTTTTTCAACTCTAGCAATAGTAGTCGTCGCATTTGTAGATAGTTTTTCTCATCCCCTGTTCTTGCATGTGAGACAACTCGAAATCCACAATGACCATCGCCTCTAGGGTCAAAAGCATCTAGAAACCCATGTTGGTTCGGCACCGGTACAAAGTCCTTATATCCAAAAGCCTCGATCTCACTGACAAGATTATAATTTATCTCAAGAGGAGGACCTTCACCTACATTGAATTATTTACAACATTAAGTTAAAAGAAAATAATAACAGAAAATTAACTAAAGCTAATAATAACAGAAAATTAACTAAAGAAAATAATAACAGAAAATTAACTAAAGCTAATAATAACAGAAAATTAACTAAAGAAAATAATAACAGAAAATTAACTAAAGCTAATAATAACAGAAAATTAACTAAAGAAAATAATAACAGAAAATTAACTAAATAAATTAATTGTAAAACTAGAATGTACCTCCATTATCGTTACTTGTTGACGTTGACGTACTCTTGTACCTACGTCTGGCATGCTCCACACCTGATTGATTACGAGTATTGGACTTCCTTGGACGGCCACGAGGTATATCTACAATTTCCGGGGTTTCAACAACCTCGTTCTCGGGAAACAACTTACTGAAGAGCGTCGCAATAACATCTCTTTGGACTGATTGGTGGGATGTTCGAACTTTATTGAAGAGTTCCTCCATTACTTCATTACGGTCACAACGACGATGACTTGATTTCGTGTAAGCAACCTTGACCAAAATTCATGCACATCTTCTGGGTGGATTCTTTTGTTCTGAACCCACAAATTATGTAGCATACAAGCACACAACAATCTATGGGTGTTTCATAAAGTACATCCACATTCTCCCTCCATATCATCACCTAAATTTGTACCGCGAATAAACTCCATTTCCATTTCCGTAATAGCTGTCGCCGATACTCTTCCGCTCAACATTGAAAATAGTTGTCGTTGAAACAAATTAGAGACAAGGGTCTTGCTAATTGAATCTTCCAATGTCTTTCGAATCTCAATGTGTTGACCATGCATCATAACATCAGCCCGTCTCCACAAGTTGTCCAAGGTAAGCTCAGCTGATCCTAACCACATTTTCAATTGCGCATGAGCGGACTCAACTCTAGATGTAGATGTGTTACCAAAATGAATCACCAAATTAGTGAAACATTTGGCAGACATATGAATTTTAACCCACCATTGAAGATAGGTGATAAGTCCGGGTTGATAAGCATACCTTCTCCTTAACTCGCC
The DNA here is from genome assembly GCA_022085475.1 of Heliosperma pusillum. Taxonomy (NCBI): domain Eukaryota; kingdom Viridiplantae; phylum Streptophyta; class Magnoliopsida; order Caryophyllales; family Caryophyllaceae; genus Heliosperma; species Heliosperma pusillum. Next base: position 1,073 of record JAIUZE010002741.1, on the reverse strand, counting down.
CCACTCGCTTTGACAATCATCAAACGTTTTTGCTTCAACCACTTTCTTCCAATCACCATGTGCTATACGTTTTCCAAAAGTTTCATCTTTTCGCAAGTTTGTAGCTTTCGTCTCAACTGCATTGTAAATATGCCACAAACACAAGAAATGCGGAGTTGTTGGAAATACATGGGGAAGTGCTGCAAGTAGACCGCCTTCGTGATCAGTGACAATGACCGTCGGTTTCACACAAGGTTACAACAAAGATTCCAGCCTCCTCAAAACCCAAGTATAACCATCGGTGGATTCTCTCATTATCAATGCATACCCTATTAAAAAACTTTTGCCAACGGGAGTGACACCAACACATTGGACCAAAATAAGCGCATATTTGTTGGTTTTATACGTAGAGTCTATCAAAATCACATTTGGCCATGCTTTAAACATTTGGGCTGCCTCGGGGTGAACAAACCAAACACGTTCAAGAGCTCTTGTTTCCTCATTTACCATGAAATCACGGATATATCCAGCTTCGGTGGCCAAGTGCAACATATATTGCACACTATTCCTCCCGGCTCTATCTTTTGCACTAAGTCTGGCATTTTCATTGTATATTTGTTTCAAGCGCGGTGCCGGTTGATCAGGAAACAAACGTGTGAAAGCATTTCTAACCATCCCCGGTTTGACATGAGACTTTAGCTGTTGCTTAATAAATTCCTTTTGTTCATCATTAAATTGTGCTCTACGTCTATGACCTTCAAGGAACTCTCCAAAAGAGTGATTGTGAAACCCACATTTTGGAACCACTACCCACATTGTCAAACCTCTTTTAACCACTTTCAATGCAAATCGACACATAATTTTTTTTGTAGCTGATTTCCTTAACGGTTTCTCCGGATTCTTGGCATTGCTTTTATAAGGTCCATACCGATCACATGTGATCAATTTGAACGGGGGACGCTTTTCCATGTGATACGTGTGTTTTAACAAATGAAACCCCAATCCGTAAGCAACATCCTTACATTTATCAAATGCTTCCTCAAACGTTGTAAATGGATTTTCGAAGATAAAAGAATCGCCGTAATTCACACCAT
>JAIUZE010002740.1:0-12551 GCA_022085475.1 Heliosperma pusillum | reverse complement strand
CCCTCATGTACTCAAATTGATTGAGCATGTCGAGACTCTTAAATTGCAAGGGGTTGACATTCCCGAACAACTCGTAATTGACCGTGTACTACACTCCTTGGGGAAAATTAAGGCATATGTGCAGTTTAGGGTAAACTACAATATGCAAAATATGCAAACTCTCTTCACGAGTTGCATAAGATGCTTGTACAAGCGGAAAGAGACATGGGGCTAAATGTTAGCACCACCAAGGATGTACTTCACATCAATAACAAGAGTAAGGGGAAGTTCAAGAAAGGTGCAAGCAAGGGAAAGAAGCCCTCCACCTACAAAGGCAAAGGAAAAGCTATTGAGAATAGCTCACCCAAGCCTAAGAAAGGTGCCTCAACCGAGGATAAGTGTCATTATTGTAATGACACAGGGCATTGGAAGAGGAATTGCCCCAAGTATCTAGGAGATATCAAAGCCGGAAAAATTGTTTCCGTTGGTAAAATTTCATCCATATCATTTATGTTATGATCTCAACTTTGGTCTATAGATACGAGTTGTGATTCTTACCCTTTTTAATTGTAATTAGAGCACCCAAGAAAAGAAAGGCAAGGACAAGCAAGTCTAAAGAGGCTCTTCAAGGGAAGCTAAGGTAGCCACCCATGGATGAAGACATATGGAAGCTTGGACTTATTTTGTGTTGTCTTCTTTATTGGGTTGCATTTTGAGACATTGTTTTAGAAACTCTTTATTTCCTTGTTTGACAATGGAAATTTGTTTATTTCCTTTATTAACAATTAGTTGTAATTGGATTTAGTGACTTGGTTTTCAACCCAAGTCACTCGGTTTATGGAAACTTTTTCATTCTAAAACTTGTCATTGTACTCTACTTGCACTAATAACATAAATTCTATCAACTCAAATTGATCATATTGGTATTATGATTGGATCACTATAATAAAAGGCTAAGAATTCGATTCTCGCTTTGAAAGATCAATTGTTAAGTCAAATTGAGTTATTGAACTCAAAATAGGGAATATACCAAACCAATTGGCCACACCACTTATTAAGATGGTATTTGACATGAATATGAGTTTACCTCTTTAGCTTATAGAACTAGTCTATCTCGAAGCTAAGATTCGATGTCTTTACAGTAAAATCTTTAGTAGATCACTTAAGGTCATGTTGTGCAACTTCTACCTTTCTCTCGAGTATGAGTACAAAATTGTTTGTGGCTTGTAGGGCTCTCTTTGAAGAAAAAAATTGTATTTTTCTAAAGATAGAGTGGGAGAAAATAAGCCACAACGTAAAACTAGTGAGGAAACCAAAAGGAAAATGTTCTTAGGTTAGACTCAAGGCTAGTGAGGAGACCAAAAGAAAACGTTCTTGAGTAAATCCTCAGACTAGTGACGAGACCAAAAGAAAATGTTCTTGAAATAATAAGATTATGATCTATGAAGTGGAAGTACCTAGAAATTTTAAAATTTGATTTTCTAACGTAAGAGACTTATGAAACTAAATGGAATCTATGCAAAGAAATGATGTATTTGGAGTTGTCCAATGATAAATCATTCTATAGGCATAAAGATGTTTTATTTGGAGGTGTCCAATTATAGTTGCATGGATAGACATGATAATGTCTGCAAAAGCTAAGTTAATGCGTAACTATGCTTGGATCCAAATCATCAAGAAAATACCTCATAATAGGTGTATCAACCACATGTCCAAATAGGGATTTGGAATGGGATGTGTACATGACACAAGCACATGGTATCTACCTAGAGGTTATGATGATATTTTTATATTATGAGATATAAGAAGAGTTTCACTCGAATTGTCGAAAAGTCAGGTATAGACATGAAGTTCAGTGGGAGTTAAAGTCATGTATAGACATGAAGTTAAGTGGGAGTTAAAGTCACGTAAAGACATGGAAGTTCAGTGGGAGAAATTGTTTTCCACGTGAATGACGTATCACACATTGTAAGTGACGTATTCGTATTACCTTTTGAAATGAGTGGTTGGATTTCATTGTTGCATGAAAGAGGGCAACATGTAAACTAAAATCAAAATCTATTGTGGAATAAAAGATTTTAGCTTGGCATTTAGAAAAGTGTCTTATATCGATAAGATCCTTTATGTATTTCAACAAGTTAAATAGGTTATTTATATTGATGAAATTGGGATCACTATGAAAGGATCATAGTCATCCACTTAACTTAAGAGTTTTTTATCACATGAGTACTAATGTTTCCGCCATTAGGTCAATCATGTATGTCATTACATGCACATACCTAAATGAATTGTATGCTGGGAGCATGCATGACAAGCCTATAACAAATCAATTTACATGAGTGTCATTGGATAGACTACTATAAAATCCATAAGGTTCTCAAGGAGAACTAGGGATCCATTCTTGTGTTTAGTAGAGAAAATTTGGATATGTGGTAAAGGTTACACAAACCCAATTTTCCAAACTTATAAGGATTTGTCGAAATCCAAGGCGTACTTTTGTTATACATAAAACGAATAAACTAAAAGAATGATTGAAGAGTCAATCTTTTATAAATTCTACAAATAGAGACCTACTACATTATGATGAGGATAAGGTGGGTTACAAGGAGCTAATGGTAGATCATTTCACCTAAATACCTATCAGTTATCATGATAACGAGTGGGAGCATCTTTTAAGTTAAAGAGCCCAACACTAGATAGAGATCTAGACATGTACGTAGATGAATTCATGTTATTAGAAATAACGTTGGATGGAAGGAAAAAACAATTCACAAGGTTGGAATAAATGAATATATGGTATATTCACTACCCAAACCTTTATTACAGTTAATAAGATCGTCATGAATTGTCATGGACGAAATAAACTTTAGATTATATGATATGAAGCAATAACATTGTGTTGATTGTTCATATATGATAATCACATTTATCCTTTGAGTTTCTAAAACTCGTTTTGTGCTTTGTTATATCCAAATGGTTTGTAGAGACAATTTTGAACCCCATTAAAGTGGACGGTATTAACATAGTATTGGCCCATAGTCACTTATATGAGGTGACATCTCGAAGTGACTAGATTGTGGTACGATTGATGGAAAGTTCAAGTGTCATAAGTTCATAGGGATGACCAATCGATCACATAGGCAGACTGTATGAGACACTCTGTCGGGAAGTGACCGCTTATAGAGTTCTGACAACTCATATAGCCTGGTCGTGGCAAGAGCTACTATAGTATTCTTTTTGAGTCAATTCTTTGACTAAAGACTGTTCGCCTAGGTGGCACAGTTTCAGAGTGACTTTGATTTATGCTCTACGACCTTCGTAACTGGGGTCAAATGAGCATCTTTTGGGTCATGATGAGTTGTGGCTATGCAAAGGGAATATAGCAATAGGAATTATCCACCCCTTATCAGGGTTGTTTTAAAATCTCAAGGCCACTCGAGGAGGAGTAAGCTGAAAAATGCGTGGCCACGCTCGGAAGGTATCTATGGTAGATAATTCCGGTCAGACAGTTACTCTCCAGATCGAGGAAACCACTCATGATATGATCAAATGCAAGTACGACCTGCAACTCTGCAAGACACCTTGCATTGAGTGGGAGATTGTTGATAGGCTATCGCACACCTAATCAAAGATAAATACCCTAGATACAAATGAATGTAGTAATAGGGGTCGAACACAAGGAGACGGGAGTTGCTAGCAAGTTGTTCTGGAGTGAATTCTATCAAAGTCGGTTATCGATTGGTTTGGTTGGGTTTATGAAACAACAATAATAATAAAGGAAGAGTCTAGGGAGTTCGGGTCACACATGCAAATTATATAAATGCTCAAGTCAAACTAGGAAATTGATAATAACGATAATTATTTAGGCTAAAGACATCCACCTCTCGATATTAGTGTCAACCATAGATCGGGTCCTAATGAACTCTCGCTTTGGCTAGGTCGATCTACTACCACATGCTTAGTCTAATTCAACTCCGTGCCTCTCGGCTTATAGAAAGAATTAACGAATTTAATCAAGGATTGTGATCAATAATCAAAGACTAACAATAGAATGCAAGCATGTGATAGAAACAACTATTTGATATCATAACATCTCATTTCAACAATTGCAAATATTATTTATGCATGGCTTCCCTAATTCCCTAGACAAAGTAACTACTCTTGCATAATGATAACTAATCTAATTACAAATGATAAAGTAAACTTGATAACTAACTAATAATGGAAATGACAAAACAAAATAACAACACAATACAAGAAATAGAATTACCTCAACAAAGGAAATGAAACATGGAATTGAATAACACAATGGAACAAATTAACTAGCAACTGAACTTGTAATATAAATTAAAATGCTTAAAGGAATTATTTGTAACAACTAATGGAAACTAAACTATTCTAAACCTAATCTAATGGCTAATGATATTGTGTAAAAGAGTGTTTTTAGAGTGTAGAATGATGTACAAGATGATGAAAAAGAATTGTAAAAAAGATGTCTCTAAGTGTCGAGGTCCCTCTCCTTTATATAGGGAGAGGGACTTGAAACGTAAGATTTCACAGAGACCAAACCCCGATCGGGGTTTCATCAACCCGGCTATATTTGCTTAATTGCTCCATTTAATGCTTAAGGAATCCTAAGCTATGCCTTTAAGCACCTTAATTCTCCGGTTAATTGCATAGTTTTGGGATTCCTTGAGCATCCAAAGGAGCATCCTATGTTGACTTGTGGACTCCTTACATTGGGCTTCATTTTTGGTTTCTCATTTGCATTTCAATCCATTTCACAAATCTTTATGCTTGGCTTGTCATTCTCCATTCTAACCTTCCATGATCCATTTTGCTTCCATTAGCTTGTTGGACTTTGTTGCTTGCTATTGTGTTAGGAAAAAGCCTTTAAATGCTTAGATTCCTACAAAACATAGCAAAAACGAGCAATGCACCTCGAAAACGTAATTAGCTCAAAAATATACTAAACAAAGTATGATAATCATGCAAATTCGAGCTAAATTAGGGAGTTAAACTATATATAAAATGGACTTATCAATTGTAATAGGACAAGAGAATTGGTGACGCACACTTGTCTCGGACAAGTGTGAGATTGTTAAAGTAAGTGTCCTCAACAATAGTGCGATCATATAATTAAATCTCAATAATAAGAATACAAAGGGATGATGAATATTATAGTCAACTGGTCAACATAAATCGGTAACGATTGGCTCAATTGAGTTTGACGTTACTGTCGTATGACGGTGGTGATCAGTTGATCACTTGAGGTCACACCTAAAGGACAATCCTCTAATCATGTACATTAATTAATCGTATAGTGATACAGATTAATTAATCCCTTAATTTGAATAGGTTTAAAGTGAGAATTATATCTTATTGTAATATGATTAAATAAGATTCATTTTAGTAATTTAATTGTTATATTACTAAGAATACATTATGTTTATGAAACATTTGAGATAAGCTAAATTGGTTGATTATAATTACAAATTGTTGTATATTATTTTAACCAAATATGAGATGACCAATTTTATTTATATGTAATTATAAAATGTGACTTAAAATGTTAAGTCTAATTATTTGTTATGAATTTGCATTTAAATTGGTTAAATGCACATTTATAAGCAAAATTACATGTTGCATCTCACATGTCACATTTGTGACAAATGACAAAATCACAAAATAAAATGGACACCCATGTTATACATGGTGCACCGGTTTTGGTGGGCGGTAGGATTTAGATAATTATGATTGATCTAATTAAGAATTAGGTAATATGATTACCTACCTAAGCTAGACCCTATGCTACTACTTTGTAGAGACAAAAGAGTGGCATGCTCACCCTCCCCCAAGCCTTGTGTGGCCGGTCCCCTATGCATGAATAAGAGGACTAGTTTCCCTCTTATTCTTAGTACTTGATCTCATTTTTGAGTAGTATACTCATCTCTCTACAATCTTCATCTCTCACTAAAAGAAATTTAAGAAATTCTTCTTGTGTTCTTACACTAATAATATCATTACTAAGGGTAGTAATATATCTCATATTAAGGGAGTCTTGAATATTATTCTAGAGTAGTAATATATAAGAGATTAAGGGTTGTCTTGGTGCTACTAATAGGAGTGTTCTTATACTAAAAACTTGGAAGTTCATCCTTCTTATTTAAGCTCAAGAACAATATTTGGAAGGTGTCCAAATATTGTGCCCATATTGTTCATATTCAATGTAAGGAAAAATGTTTCTTCTTATCTTTGTCTTATTTTGTTATGCATGCATAAGATCCATTAGTTTAATGAGTAAACTATATATAATATGAGATTAGAAATGTCTAATATCGAGTTTAAGAAACTTACACTACCGGCCATCAGAACTACTATACATAATCTCTGTATCTTGGCCATTCTGAAGTGGGGCATTGACATAAAAAGAAGACAATGGCGTTCTATGCTGAATAAAATATAAGCCCGATAACTTTCGCTTTGTGGATATAAAAAAGGAAACGGTCAGGCAAGAATCAAGCAACAAAAGTAGAGAGACGCAGCCAAAGCCACCTACAGACTACAAACACGAGAAGGAGACATGATTCCAACATCTTGGAATATCTCTCACTCAAAATTGTCCCACGTATAAAGCATAATCATACTTGTGCTAATTTTTATCGTGCAGGTCCTAGGTAAACAAAACCATAACTTACTCATCTGAATGTATCATATGTCAAACCTGAATGATTAATGTGCCTTTCCTGAACATGATATGTGACAATGTGCATTCTTTTTCTACCTACTTGTCTGTAAATTCACATGCCTAATGTTTAGATCAAAACTGCTTTACTTGAATCCTGAAAAATTGTTTATGCTCAATGTATTCATTTTATCAATTTTCTATTATATGCATAAACAAATGTCCAGGATTGAGGACCACCCCACTAGCCTAAACATCATTCCAGATAATGCTTCATATAATTCGACATAAAAAAGATCACTTGATCTCACTGTTTAGTCGCATCTATTAAACTACCAAAAAAATATGAGCTCAGTCCTTAGTACGAGGACGAAAGTGAAAGATCCTGACAACTCGTACAAAGCCCTCCAGACAGGTATAATTGAAGCCCTCCAGACATGCCAAGATCATAAGTCGTCCAGACAGGCAAATATCCTTTACTTATACGGGGACGAAGGTGAAAGACTCTGACAACTCGTATAAAGCCCTCCAGACAGGCATAGCTAAAGCCCTCCATACAGGCCAGGATCATAAGCCCTCCAAACAGGTAAATATCCTTTACTTATACGTGGGCGAAGGTGAAAGATCCTAACAACTCGTATAAAGCCCTCCGGACAGGCATAATTAAAGCCCTCCAGACATGCCAGGATCAGAAGCCCTCCAGACAGGCAAATATCTTTTACCTATATGGGGACAAAGGTGAAACATCCTGAAAACTTGTAAAAATCCCTTATGACAGGCATAAATAAAGCCCTCTAGACAGGCATAATTAAAGCCCTCCAGTCAGGCAAAAGATCCTTTCAAAAAGTACAACTACCAAAAAATGAACAAAAATAGGGGTACCTTTGCAGCTATTTTTCAATTTTTTGTAGGTTATGAAATATACAGGATACAAATCTTACAAAATATAGAAAAAAAATGCATCCCCAGGATAGGAACAACATTCACAAAAATATTTTGTCCCCAGGCCATGATTAATACTTACCAATCCTTATCCCCCTGGGGCAAAGGCGCAAAGGTTATAGCAGACACAATCAGGGTTGCGTACAGAACTGTTCAACCTGTCAGGCTTAGGCACAAGCCAGGAGAGGCAGGCAAGGATGATGTGGGTGATTAATAATAAAAGCAAAGAAGATTTTTTATGATCATTGGATAATTCCTAATTAAACAAATGCTAAATAGACCAAGTCCTAGTTAGGTCCTACTTTTGAGGAACAACTTCCTACACTCATGTCCTCACTTAAAGCAACCACAACAAAAGCCTAACCACCCAACATCAACCCACCAATCAAGAGAAGGGAATAAGTCAACTATAAGCATGGGATTAGTTCCTACAAACTAGGAACCACTTCCTACACTTAAGCAAGGATCCATTGAAGCTTATTTTGGATATAAATATGAAGAGAAGAAGACTCATTTGAGGGACTCGGCCATCACCCATCATCACCAACATCTCAACTACATCAAACACTACATAATTACTTAGCATTGCATAATTGTTCAACTGTTACATATTAAATATTACTAGAATCTAATTCTGGGTTGGTGCCCGTGGTTTTCTTCCCATTTAAGGGTTTCCACGTATAAATCCTTGTTTCATGTTTTCCTTTATTACTCTTTACTTTTAGTTTGCCTCTTCAACTTGATAATCAACCCTTAGAAGCTTCAATCATGATACCATCACAATAGGATGATACTAGTTAAGCTCACCATAATCAACCCTGGCCGGAATACCCTGACCGAATTCCAGGCTGTGTAAAAATCCGGTCAAAACATATACTATCAAATATTTATATACGAAGTATTTTTCTTTAAAGTGATTAAAATCTTTTTGTCTCAATTTTTTGTTTACCCTGGACAGAAATACGCCTCACAAAGAAAAAAAAAACGTAAACAAATGTATACACAAACTGGTACTATATAATAGTTTAGAAGACTAGATTAAAACCATAAGTCTAATAAAATTATCGGTTGAATTTATATAACAAATTTTAAGCAACTCAAAATATTTTGTGGCACTCTTATAATAATTACAAAATTTTTAGCCTAATAGATACAAGGGTTATTTGTTAGCTAACCTATCAATGTAGCGTATCAGAGGTTTCTTCAAAATTTTGAATGGCGTTCACTTGTTATCATTCATTATAATTTTTCATATTTTGTTGATCATCTTTTTAAGATTATTGTATTCAATTATAAAAACTCTATTTTCTTGATTGGTGTTATCGAAATAATCATTTAGTTTATTTTTATCAACAGATCTTACAATAAATAATTATAAAGTGGATGAAGTATACTATCAATTATTTATATACGAAGTAGTTGTCTTTAAAGTGATAATAATCTTTTTGTATCAATTTTTTGTTTACCTTGGACTGAAATACCCCTCACAATTAAAAAAAATGTAAACAATTGACTAAGAATACAAAAGAGTGCACATTTTATGCCTCTAACGAAACATTAAGTCTTATATACATTTGTTTGCACAAAACATTGTCGAACAATTATCTAAAGTCTCAATTACATAAAAAGGTGGTTTAAGAGGGGTCATGTAGTAAAATATACGTCAACATATCTTTCAAAATAGAGTCATGGCCCAGACATGGGGTATTACTAGTTTTCACTTGGCCTGAAGAATAAACCTTATTTTTCAAACCCGAAATAAACCTGACTTTTATTTTACCCGACCTCAAAATTACCAACCTCGTAAACCGCTCGACTGAATCGTTTGACAGGGTAATATTACCTCATCATGGGAAAAAGATAAATTGATCTTAGATTTCAATGGATTCTTTTCCGTATAGAGATAAGAGATTATTTTCCATTTAGAGATAATGACTATTTTCTACTTAATAAACAAAGTTTAACTTGGAATATAATCAACAATTCTTCTCATAACTATCTTATGTCATATGGGTCATATACTATTCTAAATCTATTCATATAGGTGGTATATAACTTGTGTGTCATCCATCTATATAAAAGGGACCAAATAACTAAAAATTAATCATCAACATAAACAAATAGTCAGTAAATACATATATTTCCTCATAAATTATTGCAACATCTAAAATAGCTTCGTATAACATGTTCAAGTGTAATACAAGTATACTGTTATTCATCGTAGTCTTAACAACAACCGTGGCAATTTCATTTGTATGTTTCAACTTCATTTCATTCATTTTGGATGTTAATATCGTAGCTTACATTATAATAATTTATTATGGGAATTCAATACTAATAAAAAATACTATTACCATATAAAGAGGGTCTAGACAATTTCATACTCAAATTAATTAGTTTAGTTACTGAAATTCAAACAATAAGTAATTCTTTTGAAAGGAAATGTAAGGAATTTTAAACTTTCCTCGTTTATAGATTTTATTATTTTCTGCTGTCGTTTTATTTTATATACTTATACTTTTGATTTATTATTTTATTTCATCCAATTTTGTTCTTTATATTTTTTAATTTTATTTCATCCAATCTTAGTCTAAACCAGAAACATTTCTTTTACACTAATAATTTTATATGCGCTTTAATCTCTCATTTTTTCTATCATAACTAATTTTTTTATTTTATAATTGGGCGTTGGTACAAAAATATATAAAAGGCCGGTGGTCCTGGGTCGCTAACAAAAGAAGGTATTCCCCCTTTCCTTATCTACTTTGTATACAAGGTGTACTATCTTAATTGTGTAGAAAGATATAGTAATTATCAACATCGATACTCGTCGAGCACATGAGTTTATTTCTTTTATTTCTTGTAGTAACGATTCTTTCAATATAATGATACGAATTAATAATTGATTTGAAAAAAAAAACTAAACAAACTTTTATCTAATAATATGTTTGAATGTATCTTTCGTTATGTTAATAATTTAGGTCAATAATTCTGCGTGAGATAATCTAAAGTATTTACAGAAGCACATTGGCTTTGTTATTGCTGAGTGTCCAGCAGCATGTGATGTAAGATGTTCAGCAACATCTCATAAGAAGCCGTGTTTATTATACTGCAACATGTGTTGCGCGAAATGCTTGTGTGTGCCATCAGGAACGTATGGGCATAAGGAAGAATGCCCGTGCTACAATGATTGGAAAACTCAAGAAGGAACTCCTAAATGCCCATGATCTTTTCAAGCTAGTTCTATATCAATTATAATTTTGAATACTAAGGCATAACAAAACCTATAATCGGTTATATATGTATGTGCTCAATTTGTATTGATAAATACAAAGTATTCAAACTCAATAAATGATATTTTTTATTTTAGAAAATGATATATTTTTTATCACAAATTCTTATTTCAGACGGACTAATTCCGTCTGAAAAATAAGACGGGATTATGTTGCCACTTTTTGATAAAATGTAACCACAGCTTATATCAACTTGTTTTCAATAGTGGTTACATCTAACTGTAAAGTGGTTACAAAATCCCGTCTTATTGCTTCAGACCAAAATGGTCCGTCTGAAGCAAGATCAACTGATTTTTTATTAAATAAATGATGATTTTGTGAAATATGAGACTCGCCTTTATTGATATTGATGTAGTCTTTTTATTTATACCTCTTGCATGCATACGGTGTAAACCATTGTAGCTTGCTAGTATTGGGAGGGTCGAACCCAAGGGACGGTGATTTATGGCTCTCTGATTGTCTTTCTCGGCTTTAATTAATTTAGTTCAAGGAAAGAGATGAAGGTGATAAGCTAAAGTCTAGGACAAGGCAAACAATAATGAAAGCTAATAAGACTAAACACAAAGATTAGCAACAATAATAAGGAAAGTATTGTGGGACTACAGGATTCATGCCTATGTAAGACGGTCAACAATGAGCTATACAAGATATCTAGTCTTAAACATGACATGGTTGATTAAGGGGGTGCTAACCCAATACACCCTTCTAGAGTGGTTACCCCGCTCTCACAATCACAACCACCCTATAACTCCTAGCATTGGTCTAACCATATTCTCGTGATGAAGAAACCTACAATACTAACCTAGATCCTTTCTTCCCTAACCCAAGTCTCTTTGTGGTAAGGTAATGGAAAATAGAATGAACCTAGGGGCCTACTAGCTTAGGTAAGTCCCTATATTAAATCGATCTAGGTAGCTTAATCAAACCAAGATATACCCACGACCAATTTAATGATATATGCTCACATGAAAATCATCAATACAAGCACAAACCCCCAACTCCCAACAAGGATACGTACTACTTATTAAGCATGATTAAGACTAAAATAAGAAGATTAATATCATAAGAAATGAAATAAACCATTCTAAGATGCTAAAGACAATAACTTTAATGAAAAAATGATGAACTAACTTAGAGGAACCATTACCAATGTTATAGGAGCTTTTAATCTATTAACAACTAAGTCAAGTAATGAGAGATTATCCAACAACATTCGTGATATACATAAAGGAAAAATAAGATTCAAATAACTAGTGATTAATCCAACTAGACTAACATAAATGAAATAGAATAACATAAATAAAAGTGAGTGCATGCAATGATACCCAACAATGAACAAAAAAAAAGAAATAGGATTGATAGAAAGAAGGAAAGAGATTTAATCATCTTGCAACCCAATCTAAATATAATGTAATTTAAACCATGATTAAAGTAAGATTAAAAGAAGATTAAGACTATTAATTATGGAGTTTTTCTATCTAATGTACTCACTAATAAGAATAATTTGTAATACCCACATTTTTATTACGTCGTATTTTGTTATGAGACAGAATAATTACATAATATCGATAATAATAATAATAACTAGTAGGCATATACTACCACCTCATCTCATCCACCCACCTTATCCTTTCACATTTCAAACTCTTCCA
>JAIUZE010002739.1:0-44471 GCA_022085475.1 Heliosperma pusillum | reverse complement strand
TAATCCAAAATAATTAAAATATCTTATGGTGAGTGGAAAGCGATGACACGCGCGTGTGACTCATGCCAAAGTCGAGTTTCGATTTTGTTTCGCGCTTTACGATGAGTCGGGATTAGTTAAATGACGTTCGGTTAAAACCGTAAACGTTATTCTTTAAATTCCGAATAAATTCAAAATAATTATATTAAATTATGATAAATCCTACTAAATCTTAATAAAAATAAATCAAAAATATAATTTTTTTAAATAAAATTTCGGTCTTCAAAATCGCAAGACGAGTCGGGAATAGTCAACGGAAGTCAAAGTTGACTGAAAAGTCGAGAAAAGTCGAAGATGACTTAAAAGTCAAGAAAAGTTTAGGACGACTTAAAAGTCAAGAAAAAGTCAATGACGACTTTAAAAAGTCAAGGAAAAGTCACAGACGACTTAAAAGTCAAGAAAAGTCCAAGATGACTAAAAACGGTCTTTTCATGGAATCCCTCAAAAATTCCAAATACGAACGCGGAATTTCAAAATAAGACTCGGAACAAACATTCCTATTTTAAAAACTTAAATTCTACTGAAAAGTGTTAGTAAATATTTTTACTAGAAAAATTGGCATTTTTCGGGTTGTTACAATCTTCGTGCTTGGATAAGAAGCGAAATATACTTGATTGGCTTGATGTGCGAGTATAAATGGATCATACTTTGAGTATGTCCGGGTATGATTCACTTCGACGATTTTATAACGTTCATGAACTTTCATACCGGCCACAGAGTTATCCTTCCATTCACACTTAAATAAGACAGTATTATAAGAACGCTCACGCCCATTATAGCTCAACTCAAATATATCCTCAACTATACCATAGTATTCGTTGTCATCAAGAGAAGAAATAGTAACACCATAATTGCACCTAGCCTTATTCTTACCGTAGTTGAATGTATGGAAATTAAATCCGTTGACCGAGTAACGATTCCACGTTTTCACCTCTCGTGAAGGACCAAAGGCCAAAGTCCTTATCAAATCATCTTGGATATTTAACTCAATTACATGGTTCCGAAACCATGCTGCAAATTGATCCTCATGGTTACTCCAAACATCATCTCTATTCACATTAGGATGTGCTTTAATGAAATCATTCACAAACTCCGTTTCATATGATTCCAAAATCTCACAATTAGAAAGAACGTAAAGGTGAGCACGATCATATTCTTTGTCATCCAAATATCTTGTTCCCCCAATTGATGAACAACCCTCATCATCATGCATTTGGAAAAACTCGGGTAAACTTGTCTCAAGTTCATCCGCTTTATCAACACTCAAGTTTTTTGCTTTGGTTTCAATATGTTTTTCAAAGTAAAGAGAGCAAAAATTTGCAATCTCTTCCGTTAAATACGCATTACATATTGAACCTTCAACCCGAGCTTTGTTACCAATTTTCTTCTTCACGTGATTAAGAAACCTATTCAATAATTGATGGGATTAATAGTTGTTATTAAGACTAGTATAAAATATTAAATCAATTAAAGAGATAGTACGATAATAATTATAATTTAATTACTACTTAGTGATCTTACCTTTCAAATGGATACATCCACCTATATTGGACGGGCCTCCAACTTTGGCTTCGTAAGGCAAATGTATCGGTACATGCTCCATGGAATTAAAAAATGATGGAGGAAATATCATCTCGAACTTACACAATATCTCTGGTATTTGCTCCTCAAGACGAATCATGTCATCAACACATATTGAAGACGAACATAAATCTCGAAAAAATTGACTTATCTCAACAATTGCATTCCACACAGGAGTGGGGAGGAGATGTCTCAAAGATACAGGTAATAATCGTTCCATGAAGATATGACAATCATGACTTTTCAAGCCTTGCAACTTTAGCTCCTTCATATCAACACATCGACTAAAATCGGATGCATATCCGTCAGGAAATTTTAACTTTCTTAACCACTCACATAATACCTTCCTTTGAGCTTTGTCAAGTGTAAAAATAGATTTTGGCTTAGACTCATCGCTACGAATGTGAAGATTGGGACGATGACAAATTGTCTTCAAATCTTCTCGTGATTTAACAGTATCACAAGTCTTTCCCTTTACATCCATAATCGTGTGAATCAGTTGCTCAAAGAAGTTCTTTTCTATATGCATTACATCCAAATTGTGCCTAATTAACATCGTTTTCCAATAAGGAAGATCCCAAAAAATGCTTCTTTTAAACCAACCAATTTTCTTCTTTTTCAGCACCTCCGTCTCTGCTTTAGTACAATCAATAGTACGTGACAAATCACAAACCATATCCCACACCTTATCCCCCGGAAGTCGATCTACAGCATGATTGCGCTCCACTTTACCTTTTCTGAAAGCTTTTTTGTTGCTCCTAAAGGCATGCCCCACCGGTAAGAATTGTCTATGACAATCAAACCAACTCACTTTATGGGAACAAGGAAGCGAAAATGCTTTGCTTTGGTACATGCAACAAGGACATGCCTTTTTTCCCGCGGTAGACCATCCAGATAGCATACCGTAGGCGGGAAAATCATTAATGGTCCACAACAATGAAGCTCTTAGTTGAAAATTTTGCTTTAAAGACACATCATATGTTTGCACACCTACCTCCCACAATTGTTTCAATTCTTCCACCAAAGGTTGCAAATAAACATCTAAGGCGGGTTTTGGATTATCAGGGCCAGGAATAATTAGTGACAAGAAGATGAATTGTTTTTTCATACATAACCAAGGTGGTAAGTTGTATGGAGTGACCATTACGGGCCAAGAAGAGTACTTTCTACCAAACTGGCCAAATGGAGCAAAACCATCCGTACAAAGGCCAAGTCGCACATTACGGGGTTCCTCAGCAAAGTCGGGGTAAAGCATATCAAACCGCTTCCATTCCTCTCCATCACTCGGATGACACATCTTTCCCGGAGTACGGGGATTTTCCTTGTGCCATCTCATTTGCTCGGCAATGTTTTTGGTAGCAAACATTCTTTGAAGTCTAGGAGCTAGAGGAAAGTAAGTTACGGGATTTTCGGGTATTGGTTTCTTACTCTTTTCACCTCTTTTTTTTTCATTCTTTCCCTTTTTACCCTTCAAGACAATACTTCCCTCAATTGTCTTATATCTAGCCTTTTCACATTTACTACACTTGTCAAGTAAAGCATCATCCTTCCAAAAGAGCATACATCCATCGGGACATGCATCAATCTTGTAATGCGGAAGTTCTAGACCTTTCACTACTTTTTTGGTATTGTAGAATGATCGGGTCATGACATTATTATCGGGGATAACATCCTCAATCAAAGAAGCAATGCCATCAACACAAGTAAATGGCAAATTGTACTCACATTTCAAAGTTACTATCCTAGAGGCGGCTTCTAACAATGACATTTTGCTCCCTTCATATAATGGTTTTTCACTCGCCTTTAACATATCAAAAAAGGCTTTTGCTTGTGGGTGTGGTTCTTCTTCACTCATTGGTATATGATCATTATTGAAAATATTAGACTCAAATGCATCAACTACCATATCTCTATATGGGTTCTCATTTTGTGGGATTTGAGATTGTTCGGGAAGTGAAAAATATGATTCTCCATGAGAAATCCAATTGTAGTAGTTTGGACAAAACCCGTTTGTATAAAGATGTTCTTGAACCTCAATGTCATGTAGATATCTCATGTTTTTGCATTTAATACAAGGACACCTAAGTTTCTTTGCTACTAAATCATACTCGTCTTGTTGTCTAGCAAATTCAATAAACTCGGCAACCCCCTTTATAAATCTAGCGGTAGGACGTCTTTTCTTATCAAGTCTATCTTCGTACATCCATGTACGTTCCAACCTCTTCATTTTAATCTAAACATTAACCCACCCAACAATAATTACAACAATATTGATTATCAATTATTACTACCTCTAGGAACATATCTATTATCAATAATAAACCAAACAATAATATTGTCAACATGGATACTAACTATACTAAAATTAACATATCACTAATTAAACTACTATCATTCTAATTAATAACATTATCAACATGGATACTAAACAACTATCAAACTAATACATACACACTTTAATTATAAAATCCTAACATTCTACTCCCTCCATCACAATTATTTATTTGCCTTTTGATTAAAACAACCATAAAAAATAATTTAAAGGGCAAACAAATGAATAAGACGGAGGGAATACTAACTTTCTACCATCAATAATACTCCCATTTATACTAATTTAGTCAATCAGCAATCCTAACATCATCAAAAACACCAATACATTGTCAATTACAACCTCGATTAACATAATGTTAACAATTTCACAAAACCCCCAATTTATATAAACCCTAACCATCAACCTACACAAACCCTAACTAACTAACCATTAGAACTTTGTAAGCATCACAAATTATACATAAACATCATAATACTAATTAAAATCATAAAATAAACAAACAAACAAGCTAAGGAATTAGATTTAGGAGAGCAAAATCGCACCTAATTAAGGAAAAGTGACGGAAATAGAATAAGAGTCGGAGTTTGTTGGTGAGGACGGTGGTGATATCGGTATAGCTAGTGTCGTAGTGGTGGTCGGAGAGGTGGTTAAGGGAATGGAGTAGTAGTGGTGGCGATTTTGTAGAGGGAATAGGGGTTTCGGGTGTTTTGAAGAAATTTGGGGAAGTAGAGAGTGGCGGATTAGTTTCGCGATTCTGGAATAATACACAAATTGGCGACTGAAAAGTAGTCGCCAATTTGGCGACTGATTTCAGTCGCCAAATGGCTTATCAGTCGCCAATTTGGCGACTGAAATCAGTCGCCCGAGTTTTTTTAATTAAAATCTGAGGATTGTTTCAGTCGCCAAATTGGCGACTGATCTCAGTCGCCTTATTCTATTTTCAGTCGCTAAATTGGCGACTACTTGTATCAGTCGCCTTATAACAGTCGCCTGAAACAAGTTTTCTTGTAGTGACGCCTAACTACCATATCCACATTGTCATCCACCATCACCGGATCCTCACAACAATCCTCACTCCAAAGCGACACGCAACCACTTATTGTACCACCTTTGCGCCGCCTGACCAGTAGACCGCCTCCACTTATTACACTTGTTTATTGGTATTTGTTGATATGGCAATGAGAGAATTGGGTTTGAACAAGAAGAAGATCAGCCGAAAGCATAAGAAGATTGATTAGTTTTTGTTGCTTAATCATTGGTGCAATTTGATTGAATTAATTTGATTAAGTAGATGATTGTTAGCTATTGGTTGTTAAATTTTATGGTATAATTTTCGAGCTAGGGTTCATGTGAAAATGGGGATTTTTGCTGATATGGTAAATTGGTGGTGAAATTGTGGTGCTAATATGTGTTTATGATTGAATTGATTAGTTGATGGAAGAGAGTCGGAGACTGATATGTTTCCTAGAAATGGAGAAGAGAGAGAGATGGTATGTTTACTATGTTAACGACAAATTAGTTCATTTAAAACGGAAAAGAGATTGCGTGATTGTTGTTGTGGGGGGTAAAAATGGTGTGGTGGATATATTAATGATGATGATGAAGAAGGTAGGTGAGGAAGGTTGTTAATGGAGGAGGAAGAAAGACTGAACAAATGAAAAAAGAAAACGAAGGCTTTAACCGGTAGGATATGTAGCCCCAACTGGTTTAGGTTTTGATGTAAGGTTAAGTAGTTGGGTTTATTGTGGTATATTAATGATGGAATACGACCCATAGCATGGATTATTCATTTATTCCCATTAATTTTTCATATAATAAAAGGGTACAAAGAAGTATACTCTCCTCTGGAAAAGTGCGACTTCTTTAAACCCCACAAAATAACAAGTAAAAAATTCATTATGATCAAATATGTCAAATGTAGACACCAAAAGAGGCCAATCACAGGAAAACAGGCAAAATAATATTCTAACCGAAACTAAACAACAACTCAACGAGGGCAACATGGGGAACAAAGAGACCCCAAAATTTTCAAATATGTAAATAAAAGATTAAAAAACTTCAATGGAGATTCATCATAAATGCACATTGTTAAATTAAGATTTGGTCAATTTATGAAGTTAAATCTAGAAATATTGCTATAAAATTCTTGATTTTAAATCTTATCTAACTAAGACGTATGACTGAAAAATGCTCCCTTAAGCTAAAATAGAGAATACATTAAAGTCAAGTTTTTAAGAAGGAGAAAATCAAGAAAGGAGGCTTAATATTTTTAATATGAAACTTAACAAGAGACTAAAGGATCTATGTAATCTTGAAGAAGGAAGATGACGACTATCTAAAAGGGTGATTAAAGAAAATGGAGGAAAAAGAGTTTGGGGAATCAGTAGGTCTTGCTTGCGACGGCTCGGATCTTGCGACGGGTATTTTGTGAGAGGAAATGGGTAGAGGGGACCAGGTGGGCACCCCCCATGTGCTCTCCACTCACCCTTGATGGGTATTTTGTGAGAGAATTTGGTATCCGTCTTAAGCTTGTGACGGATAGTGTCCGTCACAAATGAGAATTTGTGTTGGGGAATAGTTCAGTCCCACTTCTCATTTGTGCTTTTGAGAGGATTTCTATGCATATAATTTAGTTGTTCTTAATATGCTCTTCAATTGTGGTCTTATGTTGGGTGAAGGGATGGAATGACGAAAACCTCCATGATCAAGATAATAGAAGGTTTAGGCAGCTTATTGATTTTTTTTTTAAATAACACTTTAGTAGCTATGGGGTTTCACAAATTCTTATTTATGACGGACATATTCGTTGCAAATTTGCGACGGATCAAGTGTTAACCACTTCGGTAAGAAAAGACATGCCATTTAGGATTTCATATGCTTTGTCTTATCTAACCAAATGAGAGAAATTTACTCATTAAATGTTTGCAACGGATATATCCGTCGCAAGGGAGACTTACTGATGTGTTTTAGCGACTGATTGTGCATTTTTTTTAAATAAAAATTTAAATAGACCTGCAAAGTGAGATACCAATTTTCCCAAAATTGCACAAAACTCAAAATGCTTATCACGTTAACCATTTTAATGTAAATATTTTCAAAATAGCACAATTTTTATACTCCCTCCTATTCTCAATATTCCTCCCTTTTGATATATGCACAAGGATTAAGGGTAGGAATAAAAAACAATATAGTACACTAGTGGACCTAAGTAATTGGAGAGAAGATGTTAAAATTAGTACATTAGTGGGTTTATTATATTAATATAGTACACTAGTGAGTTTATTATATTAATAAAAGATAGGCCAAAAATAGAAATAGGGAAGAAAACCTGAATGTACCGAAAAGGAAATAGGGAAGAATATTGAGAATAGGAGGGAGTACTTATTTTAAACTAGAACTTCATTTAAGAACAAAAATCAGTTTTACACACCCCATCAATCTCCTATATACTAAAAGAATAAGAGATGCTTAAAATTTTCCCGCCTAAAACACATTCTCCATTTAGATATAATCTCTATATACTTTCCTATTCAGATATAATCACTTATATATTTGTCTATATACAATGTGTATGACTTTTTCATACCCTATTTAATTTGAAGTCAGAAAATTCGTCTCTAAGTTTTTTTGTGATAAAAAATTCATTTTACTTTGTAAGATAAGTCGTGGCTAAAATATATGCTACTAAAAAATTAAAAAATAATATCATTAATTTTGCATAATAAAAATATTCTCATTAAATTACACTATTCATGACATAACTTAATTCTATTAATTAATTTTTCTCTTTTAATATTTTTTTTTCTCAAATCAAAATACAATGCTGAGATACGATAAAAACTTAATAAATCGTCAATTTACAATTTATAAATAGTATATTAATAATAAGTAAAACCCTATAAATACCGTGCATGAGCACGAGATCTAATACTAGTAAACATTTACGCATTTAGTCATATATTTACTGCGCACATTCCTGATTTTAGCGCCAACTTCATCTATATAAGAATCTTCCCCTTCAACAAACTAACAAACTCCCCTAACAGAAACCATTTCCACTTCCACAACAACAATGCCACCCTCCTTCTCCTTTCTCCTCCCTCTCTTCATCCTCCTTACCACTACCACCATCACAACCACCGCAATCCCCGAAACCACCATCGCTTCCGCCTCCGAAATTCTCTCAAACAACAACCACAACTCCATCTCTCTAATCCTCCCCTTAATCTCCACTATCCTCAATCTCACCTCCCTCCCTTCCGCCACTCTTTTCTCCCCTTCCGATACCGCCTTCTCCGTCTCCTCCCCTGGACAACCCTCCCTTGCTCTCCTCCAACTCCACTTTTGCCCTCGCCTTCTTACCCCCGCTGACCTTCTCTCCCTCCCTTACGGGTCCCACCTCCCTACCCTCCTCCCCAATTCCTCCCTCTCCATCACCTCCACCATCTTCGATAATTTCGTCGCTCTCAACGGCGTCAAGATTTTCCCTCATCCCCTGTTCTACGACTCCGTCTTCACCGTCTATGACATCGATACTTTCTTCAGTCCTACGTACTGGGTTGACGACTCTGTTTCCGAACTCAGCCCCGGTCCCACGACTTACCCTGCTCCTGCTTGCCACATCAGCGCGCCGGCTCCAGGGGCGTACTGGGAAGCCGCGGCAGCATTGCGCTCGCGTGGGTACTCTCGTATGGCCGGGTTTCTTGACGTGCAAGTCAGTCAGTTTAATGGTGAGAATGTCGTTACGGTGTTTGCTCCAAAAGACGAAGCCATGGAAGGGTATTTAGGTAATAATTACAGTGATTGGGGTTCGGTGTTCTTGAGGCATGTGGTTGGTTGTGAGATCAGTTGGGCTGATTTAATTTCGTTGAATAATAATAATATTAATAATAATAATAATAATAATAATCAAGTTGTTCTTGCTACTTTCTTGAAAGGGTTTGGGATTAAAGTTGAGAAAACATCCGAAGGATTTTTGGTGTTTAATCAGAATTTTACAGTCAATTTTCCTGATTTTTACAGAGGTGACAGGATCTTGATTCATGGGTTGAGTGGTGTTTTCAGTGTGCCGCCGGAAGATAATCGATCTGCAGGTCAAGAAGTTAGTCACGGAGGTTCGTACACTAACACACCGAGTGTCGTTTTGAGGACGGTTTCTGATCATGGTGAATTTTGATTCAGGCTTAGACAGACTGGTTGATTGTAGCAGGTTCTAGGTTTTACTGTCAGTATTTCGGGTTTCGATTATGTACTTGAATTGTCTGTTGAAGACGCAGTTTGATTCATGTTTCTTTTATTAATTAGAATTGTGAAGCAATTGGATATGCAGCATAATATGTCTAAGATTTTGAAAATGTTATAGTGAATCATGATTTCAATGTTAGCAGCAAATACTGATCTGATATCAGAGGCTTCAAAGCATTAGATCGTTATATATGTGAGTTTGGTTTTGTAGGTAGACTGAATGGTGAATAAAAATTACGGAGTACTATTGTTGGTTTATGATTTTGTTCTTCTTGATTTGGATTACCATGTTAAATGCTCAGATTTGCTGCTGCATGAATCTATGAGTTGAAAATAAAGGTAATTAGGATAAAGATGATGCCAGGAAATGCAATTCCAATTTTCTAGCGGATGTCAACTGTCAAGGTGTCTAGGTCTTGATTCTACTCAGTACAGATGTTCTAATCGGTCGACGTTATTACTTTACATATTTCGTTCTTCCATCTCGGTCATCTGTTTACTATTTTCACTTTTATTTACCTTTCTATTAGGAGTGATAATAAGACGACACAACTCGCGAGTAACTTGGTCAAAGCTCGACTTGAACTCGGTCTCAGTTCGAGAGGTTAACGAGTCAAGCCGAGCAAACGGTGACTCAACTCGAAAAGCTCGCGAGCGGTTCGAACTTGCATTGTGTGATTAGATAAGATATTACTTATATTTTATATAAAATATTTTATTATGATTATATATTTGTACCACACATATCAAGCGTCTCACTTATTTGCGAAATACATTTATAGATAAACTTTGAGCATTGTTATTGAATCTATAAGAAGAAGAAAATAAAAATAAAAAATAACAATTATATATAGGCTCGATTTGAACTCAAGTTTGGCTCGAGCTCCCGTTAAAACTCACAAGCTTGATAGCAAGCATGCTTTTTAAAAAGTTCGGCTAATTAGCTCAAGATCGGCTCAAGCTCGAGTTTTGGTTCTTGAGCACAAGCCGAGCAAAGTCAAGCTCGGGCTCGGCTTGACTCGACTCGATAGCAACCCTACTTTCTATTATGACGGTCTTCTATGAATAATTTGAACTCCCAATTAGACTATTTTCCACTTGTCTTTCACTAAGCACAAGTTCACAACTACAAATGACCCCCTACTATTTCATTGTCTTTGTGCCAAAAATAAAGGTAAACAAATTAGCTGGACGAAGGGAGTATATCTCAATCGGTTTTTTGGGTCTATGCATCTATCCCACCTAATTTTAGTTCGAATTCGAGCCTTGATAATTAAGTTACAACAATCTCTTATCAGTTGACCGAAATGCTAATGGGTTCTCCCAACCATATTACATCAAAACACACATGAACAAGAACGATACAAACATATTTCAACATGAGGAGTTCAATTAGGCTCCATAACATATGTGTAAGTATAAGTTAATAAATCACGTGACATAAATAAGCATAAATAATAATAATGATAATAATTTTTTATAAACTCAATATTGATCTTAATAAAAAGTTGCAGTTCTCTAAAAAAAAACAATAACAATAATAATAATTATAATGTTGAATTTAAGCGAACTGAACTATAAGAATTGAAATTAAGTTTAAAACAAATCGAGTTTGAGACTCTCAATTTACAAAGGAGGGAACACGAGAGCACCATACAACCTACGATGTAAATGAAGACACCCTCAAATGAAAATTGTAACTAATAACCGCGGAAGGAGAGAAAAAATATCAGCATCTCGGAAAGAAATGAAGAAAATCCAAAGGGCATTTGTGTAGGCACGCAAGTCATGTGCGCAACGGATGAGATTGTGAATGGGACTCTTAATTTACCAAGCACGGGACACGAGAGCAGCGTAGAACCAGCGGTGTAAATTTAATCCTACGAGTCCAACGGTCCAACCCGATAAAATTATACGACTACTGGAATAGTATAAGATTCCCGTTGCGTGTGAAGCTGAAGCTGAAACTGAAACTGAAAGTGGCGGAAAAACTACACTGTGTGACTGTGAGGGTCACTCCCAATTTCAAAGGATAAGGAAGGATATATACATACATAATAAAATGGCCAATGTAGGCGACAAGAAGCCGCAACAATTGTTCGCCAAAATTGGCGGTAATGGCGTCGCCCAACTGCTCGTCACCGCCGCCGCCGCACTAATTGTCCGCTTCATGTCTCGGCCTGCTCCCGATAAACATTTCGACGATGAAAACAGCGTCAATGATGACGACGGGTTCGAAGATTCTACCGCTGACGGAAATGTGTTCCCGGTTACTATCCGTTGGAGTAACATCACCTGCTCACTTTCTAACATCAAGACTAATTCTGTAATTTCATTTCTCTTTCAATCCTCCATTCATTCCTTCCTTCCTTTTCGATAAATGTATTTAATTCAAACATGTCAGGTGTTTACCCATTGAATTGCCGTCTGGAAGTTAAATAAATGATTACCCCCTCCGCCCCCATCAATTGTTGTCCAATTCTTTTTTTGGTGTTTTAGTCAATTGTTGTACTTTCTATATTAATAAGGTTTTCTATGAGTAATTTGACCCGTCCACTTGTCATCCACTAAGTATAACCACACATGGTATCCTACTCTTTTCTTGGTCTTGGTGGCAAAATAAAAGGATCACAATTGATTGGCGTTGTGAAAGAAGTGATTAAAGCTCTTTCTTGTGTTATGCTCTGCTGATTGCTCATTAGACTGTTTCCTGAATCCTGCTGATAGTAGACAATGCTTTATCGATTAACCTTCTTCAAGATAGTGTTAATTACCATTATTAATGAAAGTGACGAGTTGAGTTATTGTGGATTAGGAGTGATGTTTAACGATTGATTTAACTCTGATACAATGTCAAGATCGACTAGTAACTTTGTGCGTGGAGCATGGGAAACGAAAGGGCAGTGGAGTATATGATAGAGATTTAAAGGACTAAGGAGTAGGATTTTAGAGCTCACTCACTCCTTTATTAACCGCATTTTGATCTGTGCTTTCTAGCATTTAGCTAACTGTTTCAAATGATTCCCATGTCGTTTAGCCTAATACTTTGGCAGTAGATATCTTGTAGGCAACTTGATCTTGGCTAAAGTCTTTTTTAGTTTTCCAAGGGATAAAGGGGTCTAAGATATTTGATGTAGGTAAAATTTCTGCTGAACAATATCAGCGGTGAGGCTAAACCTGGAAGGCTGCTGGCGATAATGGGGCCATCTGGGTCAGGAAAGACAACATTGATCAATATTCTAGCTTGCCAGCTTGCAGAGTCACCTAAGATAAAACTGTCGGGCCTTTTGGAGGTCAATGGCCAACGAGCTGCAAAGAAGTTGTACAAGTATGTGCAGTTTTAGTATGAATCTTATATTGAAGATGGTAATACGGAGTATATATTATATCCTCATTTGTGCGCGCTCTTGCTGTTCTAGGTCAGCATTTGTAAGGCAGGAAGATCTCTTCTTTTCTCAGTTGACTGTGCGTGAAACACTGTCTCTTGCTGCTGAACTCCAGCTTCCGCAAGTGTCTTCCAAAGAAGAAAGAGATGATTATGTTAATAATCTTTTGAGTAGACTGGGCTTGGTAAGACTTTTGCTTAGAGTATACGTTTTGTATTGGGTCGAATTTGGAATATAGTTTCCTTTTTACCTCTCTCTCTCTTATTGACTACTTCCATCCACACCTTTCCCCAGTCCCCACACAATAGAATCAAATCAGTATGGTTCACCTTTGATGTCTTTCAACCTATAGTTTCGGTAATTATATTTGCCTTAGTCTGTTGTACATGGGATCCTCGTGAGAGGCTAACACTAATGTGTTCCGTTGTCTATTTCATCTGAGGTTTTCTGTATCTGAACTTTGACAGGTTCTTTGTCAGTGCTGTCGAAAAACTAAATCTTTATGTCTAGAGTATTTGTTTGAGCTTATGATGAACTTCATTTCGTGAGTGAAGTTGTGACTTGGTATTCATTTCTTCCAAAGGTCAGTTGTGCGGATTCAACTGTAGGTGATGCCAAAGTTCGAGGTATTAGTGGCGGAGAAAAGAAGCGTTTGTCTCTAGCATGTGAACTAATTGCTAGCCCGTCAGTCATATTTGCAGATGAGCCCACAACAGGTATGTCTGC
Source organism: Heliosperma pusillum (assembly GCA_022085475.1). Classification (NCBI taxonomy): domain Eukaryota; kingdom Viridiplantae; phylum Streptophyta; class Magnoliopsida; order Caryophyllales; family Caryophyllaceae; genus Heliosperma; species Heliosperma pusillum. The sequence continues at coordinate 31,163 of JAIUZE010002739.1, read as the reverse complement.
TTTTGTTTTCATATTGCATGCGTATATGTCTTTGCTTTCAAGTGTACTTTAGTCTTTCTTCATTATTTGGCATATGCACATTTCACTTATTGAACATAATCTCTAATTCCTCTGTCCCAAAAGATTGGCCATGTTTCTATATTGGTTTGTCCCTCAAGAAGTTGATCACTGCCTAAATTTTAGTCAGTTAACTGATGTCTTTCCGATATTACCTTCAATGAAAAGAATTCGAAATTATACAATTGGTAGATTAGCAGAAATTCTTAGATACACGGACGTTATATGATTTTTCTCCATGCTTTCGAGAAAATGAGTTTTAGACTTGTAGTTTCACAAGTCCAATCTGTTTAACAACATTACCCCAATGCCTCAATGGCTCCCGCAAATTGCGGGGTAATGGGGAGGGGGGGGGGGGGGGCGAATATACGTAGCCTTACCCTTGTGTTAGCAACACAAAGAGGCTGTTTCCGAATGACTTAAGATGAACGTTGCGTCGAGAACTGCTTGGATGACCGCTACTTCACAAGAGAAAGAAGCGCAATCACTTTAGTGAGCCATTTTGATATATTCCATCATAATCCGGAACCAAGAAGTAATGAGTCTTTGGCTCCATTGGAAATATGGAAATAAGTCCAATCTGTTTAACTGGTGGAAATATTGTTGCACTATTTTGCAGTTTCTATCTTGATGGGAAAGATCATTGATTTTACAGTCTGTTTTAAATAAGTGCCCAGGTTTCATGCAATTCTGATTAAAACGCTCTTTTCATATAACGTTAGTTTAAGAGTGGAGTTTAATTTCTGTACCCCTCAGAAAAAGACATTTGAGGCAATTGAGAAAATGAGACTAATTTGATTTGTATGATACACTTTTCAAGTACTATTTCCTTTTATCAAAATAATTATCGCAATTTGGGAATCTGTAGTAATTGTCTGCAGTACTAAAGAAAAGGTATATCTGCAACGGCATTTGTCTGGCCATTAGACGCCCTATACATCTAAAACGGTTGATATAAAGTTAAGCTAACGAACTCTGAACTTCTGATATAGCCTAGAAACTTTTGCCCCTTGAAATGGGTTTAGAGCCTTTGAGGATGTTTTATAGTTGTGGATGAATGGATGTTCTCAACAATAGCTTGGGCTTGCAAGGTGCTGGCAGCAAAGCTGGGCACCCCCTTATTTCTTCTTTGTTACTTCATTTATCGATCCTTTTAGATCTCGGAGGTGCTGTAATGAGTTTATCTATTTAATCTTAGGTCACAGCTTCACAGGACGTTATACTGAGTTTGTCTTGCTGCTCTCTTTTGATCTTTGCTCAGGTGGTCATTAGGATTCCTCAGGAATTCCCTAGAACTACTACAACAATAACATCACCCCTGTCCGAGAACTACTGTTTACTGACAAAGTTGTGAGAAGTAATTTATCGTAAAGTTTTAGGAAAAAGGAAAAGAATCTAAATCAAAACCTGTATAGGATGAAAGGAAAGGAAATAAGGAATTTCTATGGCAGTTGTTAAACTCACAAATTCTTAAATTTTCTTCATCAGACAGAAACAATACAGCTATTAGGTAGAACATCTGGTTGTGTCTTTTTTGCTGTACTGCTGTATATTTTTTATATGCGTGATATTTTTTTTTCCATAGGCTTTTTCAAGGTCTGAAATTGATTGATGTAGATTTGGATTGGCCCACATTCTCTCTTGATTCCTGGTCTTCTAATAATGTGTTGTGCTTTTTCACATACAAACTTTACTCTTTCACGTACTCTTTTTACGATTTAACCCTTGTCATTTTTTCTCATCTCCCTCTCAAAGCGAATTACCCACTCCCCCCCTTCCCATCCCCGCCCTACCCCACCTAGCGGCCTACCCTCCCGCCATTTACCCACCGGCCTACCCTCCCTGCTCTGGATTCCCTCCCCTGCTCCAGCGTCCCCTGTCCTGCCTTCCGCCTGCTCCAATCTCCCCGATAGACATAAGGACAAAGAATAAATTTGATGAATCTACGTTATATTTCTGTCCAAATGTAACGGTGGGTATCAGAACTGATGTTAAAGATTTACTTGGGTAAGAGGAAGTGAGTTGCCATAGAAAATAACTTCGTATGACGGGCACCATTGGGAGAAATACTTATCAAATGATTTTGTTTAAATTCCCGTCAAATCTCTGTAGCAACGTAGAGCTACTTTATCAGATTTTTGTTTGGGAGAAGGTGAGGGTAAATGATGAATGGTACAGAAAGCATGGCCTAAATTGTGTCATCGTGTGGCAGCAGGAAGTATGGAAGCATGGCCGGCACTTTGAAGTTTTCACTATGGCTGTGCTAGACAAAGTGCCAAACAAGTTTGGTGCCTAATGATTAATCAAAATACTTTATCTACTAGAGTGACGGGTGCAGGATTATCCAGATGGGAACATTTGGAAGTCACTGGCGAAGGGTCGGCATAGGGTCAGCGTCAGCTCCACCACTTGTTTTGGTGGAGGGGGTGCTGGTGGTTCTTGGTAATGGGTATTGGTGGTTGAGTGGGAAGGAGGTAATAGGGAATGTTAATTGCATTGGGGGTAGGGGGGATGGATTTGGGCAGGGTATGGAAATTTTGTTGGAAAATGTATGTGATTGAGTAAAATGCATATGTGAAAAGTAATTACGCTAATAATACACTGTGATGCTTTACATAATTTGGATGTTTTTTGCATTACCCGCAGATAGTAAAATATCACGAATGCCTCTTAACTGTTAAATCTTTCTTCTAACATTCTGTAATTTTGACTGCGTAATTGTTAACCATCTGTTGAGTTAGTTACAGCTAACTGCCTTTTGCTCGACATGAATGTGATCGTTCCTTTCCTCCTTTTTCTTCTGCTTATCATTTGTGAGTGTATCTAGGGAAAGGATTCATATGAAGCATATGAGAAATGGAGTTGGATTTTTAAGTCAGGTGTTAACTGTATGAGAATTGAATGTGGCCTGTAGAGATCGTTTCATTATGACAACTTGCGTACTTTAGTTTCAATTGGAATCCGGCTCTTCTTCTTATGGACCGACTCTCTGAAACAGAAGCTTGACTAATATTCATGAAATAGCCTAATTTCACACTCACACCAGTGAAACCAGTGTAATATTTGCAGCCATGTCAGACTAATGTAGCTTGTCATTTGTTTGCTTTTGTATTTGTTTACTTTGGATGTAAGCACATCTGCGTGCCTGTTATAGATCTTCTATCTGAATGAGATTGAACATAAGTGGCTAGTAAATTGTCTTTATGTTACACGATTAAATGGCATCTTGGATTTCCAGTTATGAATAGTGATACGCCCTTGTGTCATCATCAAGTGACAAATTATATCTGAACGTAGGTTGGACTTTTGGGTTGAGGATATGAATTTCTTGATGTGGCTTTATGTTTTATAAGGCAATTTCTGAAATCTGATGCATGAGACTTCTGAGTTTTGAGTAGTCTTCTGACCATTTGTCTCTTACACAAATGCACAGGGATAGGCCCTCTTTCATCACACCCTCCCTTGGCCTCAATTTTTAGTCTGCTGTTGTAATCAATCTGCTTGTTTTTGTCGTCAAGTTATTTTGAACGTATATAGGTCATTGATATACATCTTTGGTTGAAAACTGAATTACTATTCTAAACTTCTGATTTGCCTTTTCACTTTAGGGTTGAGGATTTGCAGTTTACCCATAGTTTGTAGTTCTATTAGTTTAATGTTTCTTCTTTTCAGGGCTGGATGCCTTCCAGGCAGAAAAGGTTATGGAAACGCTGAGGCAACTTGCACAAGATGGTCATACTGTAATTTGCTCAATTCATCAGCCTAGGGGATCAATTTATTACAAATTTGACGACATTATCTTGCTGACGGAAGGTTCACTAGTTTATGCTGGTCTGGCAAGAGATGAACCTTTGGTATACTTTGCAAAGCTTGGGTTGGTAACTTAACCCTACGTGTTTTATCTGTTTGACATTAATAATACAAAATTACATCAATAATAAGTACGTAATGTACCAATTCTTACATCTTTGCAAATTAGCTTGAACTATTAGGTTTGGTTTAGTCTATGTTATTACTATTTTGCTAAGTACGGGAAGTTAAGTTAGGGCAGGTGGGAAGGGAAAGTTCGCTAGTGCATGCTTTTCTTTGTTTTAACGTTTTAAAATGAATGGGAGCCAGGTTATGAGGTGATACTCTACGAGGCATCATATAATAGGACTAATGACTTACTGAACTTTAGTTTGACATCATTCATCATATTTCAAGTACTAGAATTATATACTCTGCAGATGTTATTTGTTAATAGCCAGCATTTTATGATTCAGCGACTTTCCCGTTCGAGTGCATGATGGTTGTCCGAATTCTCCTATGTGTATAGGAGTATAGGACTCACCCTTTGATGTTGTTTTGTCCCGTTTAGTGGCACAAGGAGTGGGCAGTTGGTAGGATATATCTGATAGGATATACTCTTAAATCTCGATTTCGGTCACGGTCGGTGTATGGGTTGTTGTAGCCTAATCTCTCTTAATATGGTCAAGCCTTAAAATACGGTCCTGGTAATTTCACAATCTTTACACAATGGTCACATTTCGGTGTTGCGACCTTGATTTCATACCATGGTGTAGGGAGGATAGAGAAGTAAAGTGAGGTAGAACATCCATCTTTTCCTCTTATGCTCCTTATCAGTAATAGACACATCATTTTTTGTGTATCGTATTTCACTGGTTCTTATGAATAGTTTGGAGGACCTTGTTTTATTCAAAATTCTAGTGACTCATGGCAAACTTCAAAAGCATACTGCATTAGTTTTGTAGAGACATTTCAGCTTATAGACACGGTTTCCATTTTTGAATATATTTACCTTTGGCTATGCATGGAAGCTTAGGAATGATATGCTCGAGTGTTCATTAAAATGCTTGTAGACCTTTCCTTTTCACTAGAGGACTACTTGCAATCATCTGGTGTATTTTCTTACTTTTCTGACTGGCTAGTATGTCTCCTTTTTTTCCATGTCGATGTATGCACTTGTTCTAGTTCTGTTGTTTCTTTGAGGTACTCCTAACAGTGAGTCATTGAACAGGTACCCGTGCCCAGATCATGCGAATCCTGCTGAACTTTTGGCTGATCTCATATCTGTTGACTATAGTTCATCTGAAAGTATTAGCAGTTCACAGAAAAGAATAGATGCACTAGTGGAGGCATTTTCTCGACAAAGTGCTTCTATCATTTATGCCTCCACACTTTCCAGAGAAGACAAATATATCAGAAGCATACATTTGGGAAGGAAAATGGCCGTAAAGAAGTGGGGTTGGTGGAGGGAGTTCTGGCTTCTTCTTAGACGTGCATGGATGCAGGTTTATCTCCCAGATGTCTTGTTTTGCTGCTTATTATCTGTTTAATAGATGAGTTTTTGTGGTGTTGGTCAATACTAATTTTCTGGAGCTATAGAGGATATTTTATGTTTTTTTTCCTTCTTAATTCTGGATCATAGAGTATAGGAAAGGACAGAGAAAGTTGGTCACTAGGATGAGTCTGATGAGAGAAGTGACATATTTTTGTTCACTGAGAATTTTTTTTATTAGTTAGTGCCAATAATAAGTTAACGTTGTTATACTGGCTTTTGATCAATCACTGTCTGTTCTCTGTCTGTCGTACATAGGGTACAGCTGGTCAGTTGCTTACGCACTCTTACCTGCTCAACGGACGTGCTTTTGCTTTAGACTTTTATACTCTTGAGTGTCTGATCAAACAGTTTCTCAAATTATCTGCCATTGTAACCAGATGCTTTAAACTTTTGGGTCATTCTTACTTATTATTTTGGCTTATCAGGCATCTCGAGATGGGCCAACAAATAAGGTGCGGGCTAGAATGTCAGTCGCATCAGCAATAATATTCGGGTCAGTCTTCTGGAAGATGGGATTATCTCAGACATCTATTCAGGATAGAATGGGGCTGCTTCAGGTACATTTATGTGCTGGTACTTCATTTTCTGTAACTTCGGTAAATACTGCTTGTCTGAGTGTCTGCTCCCACGGTAATAAAATTCTCTCGTTAAGTTGAGGCCACAAAACCAGGACACGAAGGTTTTAATGATTACGATGACTGCATTTTATCGTTTGTGAGGCAATATTGGCTGTATTACGTGAAATTAGGTCGCGACTGTCCTTAAGTATGGTTATGGCACTCGAAAGTTCACAAAAAATATAGTACGTTGAAATTTGTTGCCTTTCATAATATCCTATTTGTCAATCATCACCATTAACCAAATATTCCTTTTTGGACCTATTTTAGAGAGTAAATTGGTAAACGAGCTAAAAGTACGGTGGGTTAGGACCAGTGGCGGATCTTGGATAAATTTTAAAGGGGCCGGACAAAAGTTTCCAAATGATATTTCACTTGAAACTACTTTTTTTTATATATACTTCATGTTCTTACGACACCAAAAAATAACGCTTACCATCAATTAATGTAAATATATTAAACTTTCTTATAATATCCAAAATTAAAAGCCGTTTATGGCATTCTAAACATTTTTTTGTACGCATTCAAGGTGCATCGCGAATGTTCACATTTGTACGCTTAAGGACTACTACGACGAATTTTTCATTTAATATGTATAGTTGACATCTCGCTTATTACATAGACTTGTGGAGGATGACGAAACAATGTTCTATGAAATAATTTTTCTAGTTCATATGAGATTTTTGGGGATTGAAGTGTATGGTGACGAAGAGAGCTCAATGGAGGGAAATGATACATGTGGATTTTTAGTACTCGTTCTTATTTGAACTATTTATTGTTTTTATTTTTCTTTTTAAAACTATGTGTCTACTTTTCAGATTTATCAACCGTTTTTTTACTTAAAAACTAATAATATAATCATACTTTTTTACTTTTAAGATTTTCCAAAACATTAATATGTACTTCTATTTTCAAAACTATTGTTACTAATTTGTGTATTTCAGATCTAAATTCTAAGTTTTTATAAAATAACATTGAGTTTCTGATCAACCTAGGAGTGTAACTTGACTTTGGTATTATGTTTCCCACTTTCCCTTCCCATTTGCTCTTCACTTTTCTTTTTCTATCTCTTTGCATTTTGAGGTGTACAATCCCCTGGGTTTGGGATTAAGGCTCTGATGGTGCTGTATCATATTATTGCCTTATAACTAACTAGAGACGCCTAGTGTAAGGACCCGCCAAATCCTCCATATTTGCGCGCTCAGTCCGTTCACTTCGACCTCTTAGATTTATATATTTCTTTTATGTATTTTCGTTTTTGTTTTTATATTCATCTAGTACTCCAAGATTACTTCCTGCGTGTCGAATCTTGGAGCTTAGTTTTATGTTTAAGATACGGTTTTTGGCTTTTAAAAAACGTATCGCTATTCTGCACGTGTAATGTTTACTGCTATGAGAATGAAACTATCAAATAAGCCTCTATGAGAGGTGCTAGTCAATCAAAACCACTTCTCATCTTTAAGCTTGATATTGCTTGTCTCTTGCTTTTAATAATAGTATTGCTTACTTTTATTGCTTTCGTGTGCCGGAACGTTGATAATCGTGACTAGGATTCCCTGACACACACCCCGAGTCCCGAGTAACGTGCTAGTGGGCGATCCCTCGCTAGCACGACTCCCTTCGTTGCTTTCATTCTTGCCTAAGAGTAGGGTAAGGGTGCGCACCACGGTTCGGCAAAAGTACCGGACCGTGACACCTAGACTAATCTTCTAAAAAGTACTGTAGTACATTTCTTATTTAAAAACCAAAAATAAAGCAGGATGAGATGAAGGATAATTAATTAGTCGCTTTAATAACATAGCTACAATTAATCTCGTAATTCATTGTATAATGTACATATACATCAATTGCCTAATCAATGGTCTAATAGGAATATACTAGCAGGTTACTTTTTTAGGAAAGAATATAGCAGGTTATTTGTTGGAAGTTAATAAACTAGTACACTATACAATAAGCAATAATTATTTCAGCATTGGACTGCCGACTGCTAACAGCGTGGGTTAGGGCCGTTGTCCAGGGTGGGCCAGGCCTAGGCACAGCTAGCCTAAAATCCACCCCTTGTTAGGACTTAGGGTAGTTTGCTGTGCAAATGTGAACAAGGACTCAGAGTGATAGAGATTAAATGGTTGAAGATGATCCATAATGAAATTGTGTCAAGAATTGCATCAAATGACTTTTAAATACAGAGTTAAAATGTGAAAATTGATGAATAGATTAGCCTAGACTCTTGAGATCAATTTCCCAGCTAATTAAAGGGCACATGGATATAGTGTGAACCCCAGTAGCTTTCTTTAATACAACTTCCTCTAGTTTAGGCTAGCCATTTTCTAATACAGTACTCTTAACTGCACGATGCAAGGCTCTTACCTGTTGATATCCACAATATATTCTGTATCTTGAACAACTTTGTAATGGGAATGCTTTTTCCTTGTCTATTATCTGATTTTGTATGCCTTTGTAAACTGTAAGGTTGCTGCTATAAATACTGCTATGGCTGCATTGACAAAGACTGTTGGTGTGTTCCCCAAGGAGCGTGCAATTGTGGATAGGGAGCGGGCAAAAGGTTGCTATACGTTAGGTCCATATCTACTCTCTAAGTTGCTGGCTGAAATACCTATTGGAGCAGCCTTCCCTTTGTTATTTGGATCCATTCTTTACCCCATGGCTCGTCTTCATCCTACTTTGTCCAGGTGAAGTTTTAACTTCATGTTCTGTGGACCAGTTGTTTGATTGAGATAAATTTGGCTAGTACTGCTTTGTGATCTGTTTAGAATTAATGATATGTGCTCCAACATTTAAGTTGATTGACTTCAATACATGATTTTGCGAGTTATGAGATTAAATTGGGGGGTCTCTTTGAGGTTTCGGTATTTCGGATTAAAATTACGCTTCCAAGTTTGACATGTTTGGAATATAGCTGTGTATGTCTTCAGCTACCACTTTTCCTTCTACTCTCAATATCAGCCTATGTGACCTCAACTCTTTGGAATATTTGTCATAATAAAGGTTAATAAACTTTTAACAAAAAAAAAAACCTTGGCTGGGATTACTTGATTAAAATGAGAAACAGACTCCATTCTGGCTATCTTGCTTAAATGGATGTCTATGCTTATTGTGATTAGTGGCTACTCATACAACTTTCTCTTCATATTTCTGTTGTTCTAGATGCTACTGCTGTTGAGGACTATGATGACCTTGGCATGGCAATTAGATTGCCTCTTAGGATTCATTGACACCCAAAAAGGGTTATGTATTGTGAACTGTGTTTAATAAACAATAGGGGTCACGGTTGTGTGTGCAAGTGGCAGGCGCGATTATTTTATAAAAAAATTCATGTTTTGTCTTAGAACGAAGTGTCCAAGTGTCATACCTAAGTCCGTGTGTTGATTATCGGACTGTGAACAATGCATTTTTCTTTCCTGTAGTAGATGATATTTCTATAATATTGACTCTTCCAAGTGGGAAAGTCGGATAGATGCCAGATTGCCAGTTATAATGGAGCAAGAATCAGAGTAAAAGTGTGATTCAAAAATATGAAGTCAATGAGTAACAGTAGGTATAAGCATTGATGGTGCATCAAGATTCGGCTTGTCCTATGTGAGATAACTGCATGTAGTGAATTTCTTTGTGTTGCATCAGGTTATGTTGAACTCTCAAGTAATTTCCATTGTGATTTTATTTGCCTGGAACTATGTTGAATTTGTTGCTGATTGGCAAACCTGTTCAGGGTTCTCACTTCCCAACATCTTCTTGAGGAAGTCAGTAAAAATGTTTTTTTAATGTTGGCTAGCAACTTAACTTTTTATTCTTGGCTCACATTGTTTTTTCTGGGGCTGATTGCTTCTTTTTAGGGGTTTGATTTAGAATCTAGTGATTTACAGACTTATATCCATTTTATGCTGTTAGTTTCAATGTTGCAAGGTTTGATAAAGTTGGATATGACTATTAAGGGGATCAGAAAAGTTTGACACCTGTTTCAGTTATTTATCAGAAATGGACTATGTTGTAGAGCTATATATTCCTGATTCTTGACACGTAATGGTAAAGCGTAAGGAACTGATATGCCTAAGGACAACGGAAGTTTGACACCCTTGTTGAGCACAACGGAAGGAACTGATATGCCTAAGGACATAAATATATTCCTGATTCTTGACACGTAATGGTAAAGCGTAAAATCTTTGACATATTTAAGAAACTACGATTACTATTTATAGAAAACATATGAAGCCCGAGGAAGGAACAACACCCTATAAAATTTCTGGTTGGTGTGCTATATCTTCTGGGAATCTGGCAACATGGAAAAAACTGGGGCTATAGCTCTCACACTTTGTATCATCCTCTTGGCTAGTGTGTATTTGTTATGCACATACTTTTTCTTTATTGTAACCAGCCTTTGTTTTGGAGTTACTATTTCTCTCTGTCTGTGTATTATATTTTTTGGTATGAAACTTCCAAGTTCTCCCCATTAGCTTGTACTCGTACTTGTCGTCATCAACTAGTTCCTAACAGCAGATTGAATTAGGATTATTTGATTAATCCCTGGCTTTTTGGAAGGTCTAAGACTTGCACAGTCCCAAACTTGTCATATTTGCTGTTCACATTGTCAATAAGCATTAGTTTTCCTCATTAGAGGAAGGCTTGCTACCTGCCTAATTAAGGGAGTTCTACTAGTGTTTGGTGTTGTGCACACATGCCCTGTGGGTGGCTGTTGGATCTTGGGATTTCATGGTTTGACATCGTATAAAAACACTTATCTGTAGGGTTTTATCTAATACTACATCCATCCCAGATTTATTCGCCCCATCTGAATTTGGTGGTCAACTCATGTCAACTGTTCCCATAGATTTTTATAAAAATATGTGAAGTTACAATGTGAAATATGTCGTATGTGAATTAGCAAACTAACTATTCACATCCTCATTTCGAAAGTAAGTATTTATTGTACATTGTGAGAAAATATCTGTCAAAGACTCGACTCAAAGTCGATCTCTTTTGACCACCAAAGTCAAATGGGAAGAATATAAGTGAGATGGAGGGAGTAATTCCCAAAGTTTCAGTATCCAGTATTTAGAATTCAATGATTTCTTAAATGTCTGTACCTCTAGTTCAACCCACTCCTCAGTGATTGTGATGCCATGTAACTGCTACGGCTACACATGTCAGAGTTATTTTTTGAGAAGTAACTATAATAACAGAGTTGCTGACCTGGTTTCCAAACTTGTAGATTTGGGAAGTTCTGTGGAATTGTCACTGTTGAGTCTTTTGCTGCTTCAGCTATGGGTCTAACTGTGGGAGCAATGGTTCCGACGACTGAAGCAGCCATGGCAGTGGGGCCATCTCTTATGACTGTTTTCATTGTTTTCGGAGGATACTATGTTAATGCTGACAACACGCCCATTGTGTTCCGCTGGATTCCCCGTGTGTCCCTGATCAGATGGTAAGTATACTTTGTACAAATACTTGTTTTGACTTTTGATAGAACTTTTAGTTGCTTATCTCATGATCTCATCTGCAGTTTTCTTCATGAACTGAAATCTTTTGCTTTTTGGTAGGGCTTTCCAAGGACTTTGTATTAATGAATTTAGAGGGCTGCAATTTGAGCATCAACATCCATATGATGTACAAAATGGTGAACAGGTACGTCCTAGACATTGGTTCAGTGATAGTGCCCAGTTGGGTCTCCTCTGTGCACTTCCCTTTGAATGGCCATATCTCCTTCATTTATTGATTGAATGCGGTGTGTGAACTATCGTTGGAAACCTAACGAAACGTTCATCTTTAAAAATTATTGGTACACCTCAAGATATGGCAGTTTGAAGTCGATCCATGTACACACGGGTCTTCTCTTTTGTTTTGGAGATTTTGGCTACACTTAGCTCTTGCTCCTTGGCTTTTCCTTATCACGGCACCCACATAACATAACATAATATAGGAAACAATATAGAGACACTTGAGAAATGATGTAAATAAACATTAACTAGATCGAAGCAATGATAGCAAAGTGATAATTTGCGATTAACGCTGAATGATTGAGATTTGCTACTGTTATAATATAAGACTAGTAACTTAGTAAGGCTCTGGATGACAGTAAAGACGGACGTTATGAACAAGAGACGCTATTGATGCCTTGCATTAGCTTATCTGCATGTTTTTAGTGTTTTGTATCATTGTAGATGACTGTCTATAGTTTTTATCCTCTGAGTTTATCAATTACATAAGTTGGATCCTTTAGCACTAAGATCCTAGTTAGACTTCCACTATTTACGTGTTATTGACCAATAGATTTTTTGTTTGAATCTGAATACTCATTTTCGTCCAACCTGCTACTAAAACAACTAAAACAAAGCCTCAGTCCAACTTTACATGAACCATCTTATGGCCTTATGGCTTTCTAGGGCACACCTTCTCCTTCAATTTACTTTTAGATATTTATCTCATTTGTAAGTTCTGTATTCTTTAAGAGATAAATCCCAACTTCTACTCCCTCAATCACCACACCGGCACACTTGTCCCAACTCGCGCAAGTCTTTAGATATTGATTTTTCCCACTCAGTTTTCTTTGGTTCTAAATTATGAATTAGCAGTCTTGATGCTGTTCTCAACACCATTTTCATTTTGAGTTATCAGGAAACGACCTGTCTATGTAGTAAGATAACGTTGTGTACTCAGAACCTCTTACCTCGCAATTTGCAGGAGCTCTGTAGACACGGTTTAATGTTATTGTATTAATATTTCTCCTCTCCAGTTTTTGGATATAAGTTTCTTCTCATTTTTCAAATCCATTTGAGATTTCTTGTAGCTCCCACTCAAAAGGATCTCCTCTTTTATCCATTTTCCTTTTTCTTTTCTTCACCCTTGGTTTTTATTGCATATCTTGCTTCATTCTTTTTACGATTGTGTTTTCCAATCTCTCCACTTTGTCATTGTCTCTCATCTCACACTTACAGTTTCAGTTCCACAAATTTCATGTTAGTCAACCCATAGTCATAATATGAATCGGCTGATATGCGACTATCAGACTGTCTGTGATGGCTAATACATTTTAAAATTTACCCATATTTTCCTATATAGCTGATCCTAAGCCTATATAACAGTCTGTATCTTCTCTTGCCTTTTTTGTTAACACCATCAAATTCACTTTCAGGTAAATGTAAACGCCGAAGAGAGATGATGTTAAAGCAAGTTGCCATAAATAAAAGTTTCCTTTTTCTGGTTCATGCTTCAATGATGATGTTCTGATGACTAATCAAAACTCTCATCACGTTAAAATTATGTTATACTTGTTCTCCCTGGTAGCTTAAGTAGCCCTTAGCTGATTTTCTTGTCTAAAGATGCACGTTTGATTCACAGGCTCTGGAACGACTTTCCTTTGCTGACATTCAAATTAAGGAGACTCTGCTCGCACAAAGCAGGATGCTGCTATTCTGGTATTCTACCACTTACCTTCTACTTCAGAAGAATAAACCAAAGTACCAGGCACTTGAAGTTCCTACCCTTGATCAAGTTGATAACTTACCGCCACCTGAGAGTGACGATGATAAAGAACAGCCTTCGGATGACAAGACCGAGCTAAACGAACAGTTTGAACCTCTGAAAGAACAAATCCAACCATTCATCCTGGAAGGTTTGTAGAGTCTTGGGCATATAAATGTTGGCATAACATGCAGAGTTCTTTTATTGATCTATGTCATACAGGTGACAAGTAAACAGGAACATTCTAGGTGACAGTCTCGTGGCTTTTCTGTCATGAGAAGATATAAACCCGTCACTTTGGACATTAACGGATGCTGTAACTCTGTGAGCATGGTTCGGTACCTTTGTACAAGTTCTCATGGTCGTTTCTCGAAGTACGCCGTCCAGCTTGGAGGCTTAGCATATTGGCGTAGACAAGTTATCCGGATGTTTCCTATTAGGCTATAAGTACCCCCTTCGTTTTTCGATGTAATAATTTCCCACGTACTGTAATTAAGTTGCTTGAAAGTATTATCTTTCGCATTGTCTTTCCTCTGGCTGTTGGAAAGTACTCCGTAACTAACTAAAGTTAATCCAACCTACATGCATACATCAATATTCTGTACATTTCACTTCTTTCGTGGCTTTATGCAGTGGTGAAGCTGGGGGGCTAGCAGGGGCGGCCCCCCCCCCCCCCCCCCCCCCAATTTTTGAAGTTTTAAGTTAAATTTTTAGAATTTTTTTTTAAGTGTATCTTATGTCGTTACTTGTTCGCCCCCCCTAAAATTTTTCAACCCCCTAAGTTGAAATCCTAGCTCCGCCACTGGTTTTATGTTAAAATGTAGACATTTTTGAGCTCACAGAAAAAACTTCAATGATTTTATTACTCTTTTACAGAGAACTTTTACTCTTTCATGTACATTTTTTCATAATGTCTCCAAACACTACCCCCTCAACTAAAAAAAACCTTGATTTTATCTTCTCTCTTTCTCCTAAAACCTAATTAAATTTTATTCAAATTCTTCAATTATAGACCTTAATGCTCCTATCAAACAAGTAATTACTTTGATTTGTAAAAAAAAAATATCATTAATTTGCTTTGTGTAATTGTGTTACACAAAATTGCTTTGTGCAACTAGATTGTTGTGTGTTCATTTATAAATTCAAAAATGAGTTTTTTTCCCACCAAATTTTTTAAGAGGTATTAGGGTTGAGTTCCCGGATTATCCATCTTACGCTTCAAATTATCTAGGAAATTGCTAGTGCGGTATTTTTCGACAATATGAAAAGAGTGATATCGTTAGTTGTTACCAATAGAATGATCATGATTTATCATTGGTCACCCATTTATTACACGTGAGCTATACTAGTACATATATCGTTTAGTGCTATAACGTTTATTAAACGGAGTTTATGATAGGTAGAATTCTAATTGGAATCAAACAAAATGAAACATCTTAAGGTTGATGATTGCACATCTCAAAAGGGTATACAAAATGAATAATGATTTTTTTTATTTCTTAAAAAGAAACGGAGGTCAATTACTTCTTAATAGTTTGAACTGGGCCTTCCAAATTCAACAAAGACAACGACTCAAACTAGGTAGTACACACTTCTCCTAATCAGCCGTCGCGTGTCGGACACACGGATACCTATAAACAAGGAATGAGAGGTCAAAAGATTAAAAGAGATTGATTAAAAAAGAGTTTGGGTGAGAAATGAGAATGTATTATAGTGAAAGTCAAATTTTACTCTTAATTATTTGCATTTAATATCAAATACTAATACAAAAAAAATCGTACGTTATTTATAATTATAAAATATACTCCCTCCTAGTCGGTCATTTCTTTCCTCTTTCCTTATTGGGTAAGTCGGATTTTCTTCCCTCTTTCCCTTTTTGGATGTGGGGTTGTGTGTTTTGTGTGGTCTAAATTCATTTGTATGTGAGGTAGTGTGTTTTGCGTGGTCCAAATTCATTTACTTAATTTTTGTGTAAAAGAAAAAGGGGAAGAAATGAGTGACTCGAAGGGAGTATATTTTATTAAATTTAAATCACGTGCCCCGTGTCCTAAAGTTCACAATATACCTTATTATTTGTCCGTGCCCGTTTTGGTACTACCTAGGATCCTCATTCTATTAAAAGAGAAACATTTAAACACTCCACATTGCGCCACATCATCATAGTAGTTTGTTTTTTCTTTTCTCTTTTTTTCCGCGTTTTATGCATCAGTTTGCCTTTTTACATAAAAATAATTTATCTCAGGAATACAATGATTTGAACATGCAACTTTTTAATAATCCTAAATTATAAGTTAAAACTTTACATTAAAAATAATTACATTGATACGTCAAAAAATCAGGAAAATTAATAATTTAAAATTACAATCAACAACAAACTATTGAGTTACATAATTTCACCATTCACAGTTTTACTAGAAAAAAAGAATTCAATAAATAATTTCATAAGAACCCACCCCTTTGGTAAGATTATTTAAAATCAATCATTTAATAAACAGTTGGTCTTGCTTCAGACGGACTATTTTGGCATGAAGCAATAAGATGGGATTTTGTAACCACTTTACAGTTAGATGTAACCACTATTGAAAACAAGTTGATATAAGCTGTGGTTACATTTTATCAAAAAGTGGCAACATAACCCCGTCTTATTTTTCAGACGGAAATGGTCCGTCTGAAATAAGAATTTGTGTTTAATAAATGTTAGATAATTTAGGTGATATACTTCTAATTTGTAAAATATCCTCATTCTATTAAAAGAGAAACATTTAAACACTCCACATTGCGCCACATCATCATAGTAGTTTATTTTTTCTTTTTTCTTTTTTTCCGCGTTTTATGCATCAGTTTTCCTTTTTACATAAAAATGATTTATCTCAGGAATACAATAATTTGAACATGCAACTTTTTAATAATCCTAAATTATAAGTTAAAACTTTACATTAATAATAATTACATTGATATGTCAAAAAATCAGGAAAATTAATAATTTAAAATTACAATCAACAACAAACTATTGAATTACATAATTTCCCCATTCACAGTTTTACTAGAAAAAAAGAATTCAATAAATAATTTCATAAGAACCCACCCCTTTGGTAAGATTATTTAAAAATCAGTCATTTAATAAATGTTAGATAATTTAGGTGATATCCTTCTAATTTGTAGAATATCAACATTAATTACTCATTGCATGCAGTAACAAACTATTTAACCGCTAATCTATATAGTACAATATGGATCTAAAATGTCTCATATCAAAATAAAATTTGAAAAATATCATTAAATTGAAAAAATTGTAAAACCGCACAAAAAAGTACATTATTTTAAACTTATCTTACTTAATTTGGTTTTAAAAAAATGCTACATACATAACATTGTACATTGTAATGTACAATGGATAGTTTTTTTTTCCAATTAAATTTGTCTTCAAATTTATTGATTATATAAATAAAAGATAATAATCTAAGATAAAGGAAACACATGTATATATTTATACGAAAATGAGAACGGCGAGTATAGAAGAAGAAAGAAAAATATAGAGGTACGCTATACAAAGGGAATGTACATAGTCGGTCTTTTAGTGATTTAGGGTTTTGGTGATGGGAAGGGTGAGATTATATATGTTGGTACATATGAATTTTCAATAAGTCTTACATAAGACGGTCTTATTTGTGATGAAATATTTGAAGTGTTTGGGGTTTGTTTATTCCTATTTCAGCCCAATTCAAAATAGATTGTACCCGTTTAATTACGAACTCATCCAACTAACATGAACTGAAATCATGTTCGCTAAGTTAAAATGTGTAAATGCGAATGAATATCGTGTTATTTTCATTTCACCAATAATGTTACATGTAACGATATTACTTACTTTCTTCATTTTCCAATATATTTTGTAATACGAAAATATCGAAATTTTAAGCTCAGGCTCAACAATGGGCTTACCCTATCCGCCACCTGCGCAACCTCAGGCATACAAACTTTAAATTTCTTTTAAAATAATATTTAAAATATACACAGTTTGTCAAGTTATATCAATTTATTATTCATACTGTGTTTTTATTTATTTTATAGTTGATAAGAGTCAACAATCAATACTACTGGTTTGTGAAACAAGTAAATGGTTATTGTCTAATACTCAAGTTCTCTACCCTTGAATATTACAAACATTTCTCTGGCATATTTCATTCTGTGTTTTGCAAAGCAATGATGTTTACCCAAAACATACTACAATTTGTAAGTTTATTTAATTTTTTTCTACTATTTGTTAATAATATTGTTTGAAGTTTAAATTTTAATTTTAGTTATATAAATTTTATATCAATATTTATGCATTAAATCAAATATTTTATAAACAAGTTTAATACGAAGCCCGTGCAATTTTGCACGGGTATAAAACTAGTTCAAATATATTTGATGAAAGGGCATATATTTGATGAAGGGCATGCAGTGGAGTTTGGCAACACACACATGACCTAATTCTCAACGTGTTGGCGGGAACATGACATACGTGAAGAGAACACCTCCACTGACCTTATGACATGTATACAACAACTCCGTCTAAACTCATCCAAAACAAGGTTATTACTTTTTACCCACAATGACCATCACTTTAGAGTTTAACCCTATTTATTTATTAGGATTATTTAATAGGAATACTCTAAACTATTAGGGTCCTTCTCAAATTACTCCAAACTTTAACTTAACTACCAATATACCCAACTATTACCCCCATTATCTTTTAATAAAACATGTAAAAGGGCTACCTGCTTAGTAAGTTACCTTTCTTATAACCCTTCTTTTCTTCATACTCCAAATTATGTAAATTCATCTTCTTCTAATTTATTCTACTTTACCTCTCAAAAACACCATTAAAGGCTCTTCTCAAAATTAAAGGTTCAAGTCTCAATTTAAAGTGAGATTTGCAAAGTTTGAAGATTCGTCATTGATGAGTTAATCTACTACCCATTTTTGCCATTAATTTCGATTAAAAATTTTCAGAATGCATCACAAATCCAAGTTAAAAAAAAGTATCAAATTTACTTAAGTCCCTCCTTCTCCTTTCATTTACTTCACTCTACCTCTTAAAAACGCCATGAAAGCTCTTCTACCAAACTATAAATTGTCATTAGAGTTATCTTTTCAAAGTATCTAATTTTCATTCTCCTCTATAGGTGCCCAAATTACTCAAGAGCATAGAATGACACAAGATTTGAAAAGCAATCAATAGACAGTATTATTGTTGACAGAATTCAAGGGTGAAGACATAATAGGAGAATAATTTTGATTGTAGGAGGGGAATTTTGATTCCTAACTCAAGGATATTTTTGTATTTTGTTGTGGGTTGCTAGTTAGTGAATTCCCAAGTAACGATATTGTTGGAGCTAGTGTCCTCCACAGTTAGTGCAATAACATAAATAAATCTCTGTAGGTTCACAGGGTATACTTTGTATAATAATCAGTTGATTAACGTTCATCAATAACGGTTGGCTTGCTAGATAAGTTTGACGTTATTGTCATACAGATGGCGGTGATCAGCTGGTCCCTAAAAGTCACACCTAGAGGATGTGTTTGAGAGATGTGATTATTTGAGAAAATAATCATATTGATGCCCTATTATATGACTAAAAGGTTAGTCAGTGTATTTGACTAAAAGGTTAGTCAATGTGATGATGAGACTGAGACGAATTAAAAGTAATTCGTAATTAAATATAAACTGTTGTATTTAATTAGCATATATATAATGTAAGCTTATGCGAATTAAAATGTTAATTCGTAATTGAATATAAAATGTTATATTGAATTAGCAAATTATAATTATACGGATAATTATAATTAACGTATATATTATACGATTGTCATATTAGATGTTATCAGACCGGTATTAATGTATCGACTACAAAATGTTGTATGGACATATTAATACATGACAACACAAATGACATTTATAATAATATTACACATTATATATTAAAGCGAATTTAACCGAAATAAAGTCCAGATTCACTCTGGAATTTTCGGTCCATTAGTGGTTAATTAGAGGAGAAAATATCTCCTCTAATAAAACCAATTGTGCCGTGAGATTGAAAAAGGAGGAAGAAAAATTTGGATTTTTATTCTAACCCTAATTCATTTCTCTCTTGTGCCTCCATCATTCACATCTCACAAAAAGAAAAGAAACAGTGTTCTTTTCTATCTTTTTCTATCTTTTTCTAGCAAAACCTAAGGCATTTCTCATTCAATCTTGGGTGCTACGATTAGGAGATATCATCATTTTGATATTGTTCTTAGGCCATTAAAGCAAGGACTAAAGGTTATTTCTAATCTCTCGCTTATTATGCATTTTCGTTTATGACTATTAATCATATAATCATAATTTCATTATAATCCTGAGTGTTTTAAAGGGAAGTATACGGATATTTTCCCACAAGTGGTATCAGAGCCATAGGGCTATGAAATTGTTTATATGATTTTCGTAAATATTGAATTTGTATAATTCTTATTAAATAAAAAAAAAAAAATTCAATTCGGCAAAACTTTTTTTTGTGCCGTATGATTTTTTTTGTAGGTTCCATTTTGATTCAAATATTGTTATTTTAAAAGGTTGAGATAATAATATATGAATTTGTAGATGTTTTGATTCAAATTTTTTTATTGTTATTTTAAAAAATTCTGTTTTTTTTTAAAGTGGCAGCAGCTGCTGAATATTTTTTTGTATAGTTTTTTCGGTTTTTGGTTTAAACCGAGAGAAAATTTTTTTTTTGGGGTATATGCTACTGTTCATACGTGAACAGTAATATTTAAAAAAAAAAAAAAAAAAAAAAAAAAACTTTTTTGGTTTTTTTTATTGATTAAACCAAATTTTTGTTTTGTACATTATAAAGATAATGTATGATTGTTTTTGTGAAAAAGTTCACAAAATTTTTGATACCATATTATTTTAAAAAGGTTTAAAATAATGTTGTTGTAATTCATATTGATTATGAATTTCATTGGATTTTGATTGAAATCTCGTGATGGAATACGGAATCGTCACATGATTTAATGGTGCTTTGGATAATTAATCAACATAATATATGCATTATGTTTTGTATGATTAATTTTAGTTGATGCTTTTATTATGTTGAATGTTGTTTGAATGGTTTAATTTTACGCATTTTTGTACAATCAGTTGTAATTTACTAGTGTGGCCTTAGTAGATTATGTTTTCGTAATGATGGAAACATAGTCTTGGTTGTATTTTGAGATCTCGTATCTCCCCTATGTAATTTTAATTTTTGGAATCATTTTGAATTAGAATGTAAATAGGTTTACATTTGTAATTTTTAAAATGTATTTTGAGAAGATTCAAGATGGAGATCGGATGGCTCACTCCCGCTATATGGACCAAGGTGGAACATCAAGTCAAGCTTCTCGGGTCCATAAGGATGGATTCCAAACTTGTATTTTGTTCATTTTGGTAGTTAGGCCACACTAGGTGTTTTATTTTGCGTTTTATTTTTCCATTCTCGTTGCTTTATTCACATGATAGATAATTGCATCATATTCCGCCTAAACCAAACCACCTAAAATGCATGAAAAATGATTCATTCAGTTTGAATATTTTAATCATGGACATACAGATGTCACTCGCTTTTAGGGTCATCACCTTAGTTTAAATCATTCTCGAGTTGCTAGACATTCGTTCACTTAAAATGAATTAAAGTTAAGATGATGGGACCTTCCCCTATAAATAAAATTGAGACTAGTCTTTATAGGGAAAACTACTATGAACCCCTTCTTCGTCGGAAGTCATAATATGACCCTTCTACGTTGGGTAAGTAGTGAGTGTTGACCTATTTTTATCTCAACATTATAGTACGAGTAATATCTCGTGATTATGATGGACTAAAGATAGAATTTACAGAAATTTATCGACCAGGAATTCTAAAAGTAGAATTAGCCAAGAGGTTGACTTATCAATTTACAGAAATTGAGTCTTGGGATCATTTATATAATTCTTGAGGGAGGTCAATTGTATAAATGCACGAGTCATCGAATTAAACAGTTTTTCATTAGACTCAAATTTAAAACGATGAAACTTATCATATTTATTTTCTTTTTCCACAGTTTTTGAATTCGTTATATACAGATATAACTGCTAAATAACAAAATGGCTGGCCATACTGATGACCCAATGCCAAGTGCCACGCTCGGACGTGAGTCCTGACTTAAGATGTTCATGGACACTATGAATCAGTCAACGCGACTGAAGAATAACGGGTCCAACTTTGCGGACTGGGAGGCGGCATTACGGAATGCTGCCATTGCTGACGGTAAGCTCAAGTACTTGACTGAGCCACTACCGCCCAACCCAGGCCCCAATGCAGGAGCCAATGAATCACTTGCTTATAGTGATTTCATGATGGAGGCGGGTGCGATAAAGAACGTACTCATCTTTTCAATGGAATCAAATTTGCAAAGGCGATTCATTGCCCATGGTGCGAATAGAATTTTCACCACGCTCTCTAACGAGTTCTAGAAAGCTCCGAGAATCGTTAGCTATGAGCATACCTGTCGCTTCTTTGAGGCGAAACTCCAGAAGGGCCAAGCGGTTAGCCCACACATTCTTGATATGATTGAGAATGTCGAGACACTGGAGGCACTTGGTTTTAAAATCGATGAGAAAATCGTCATTGACCGCGTTCTCCATTCACTTCATGATGGTTTTGCCCTTTTCAGGGCAAATTACTATATGAATGACATGAAGAAGAGTCTTCATCAGCTCCACTCACTTCTCGTACAGACCGAGAGTGATCTGAAATTGAGTGGGAGTCTGAAACAGGACGTTCTCATGATAGCAAACAAGGGCAAAGGTAAGGGCAAGGCTAAGGCCAACCTAGTTGTAGGGAAGCCGAAATTCAAAAAGCCAGGGCAAGGCAAGAGTGGGCCTGGTGAGACTAGCGATAGCTCACAAGGCAAGACAAAGAGCGATGAAGGTAACGTGGAGTGCCACCATTGCCACAAGCTTGAGCATTGGAGGAGTAACTGCCCCGTGTACCGTGAGGACATAAAAGCAGGTCGCGTCTCTCCTGTTGGTATGTCTTCTTCTTTTATTCATATGATTGAGATTAACCATGCAAGTTTCGGAACTTGGGTATTAGATACTGGTTGTGGTTCTCATCTGTGTAATCATTTGCAGGGTCTAAGAAACATCAAAACTCTCGCAAAGGGTGATGTGGACCGGCGAGTGGGGAATGGAGCTAAAGTTGCTGCCGTTTCAGTGGGGACATATGTAAATCCAACTCCCGAGTGGAGTGGATTGAGTTATTTCCTGCAATAACTGTTATTATTGTACTTAGTTTATCTTAAAAAACATTATGCTGGTTTCCGTTACTTGATTTAAGGACGGTGTTTTTCGTTTGTAATAAAGGATAATAGCTTGTATGTTTCTCTTTTTAACGAAAATGGATTTATGGTTAAAAGGTTTCCATTGAATGGATTTTTATGTTTTAGATCAAACCACAGATATAATGCATGTGAGTAGTAAGAAAGCAAAGGTTGGTGACAAAGATCAAACCTATTTATGGCATTGCCGTATGGGACACATAAATGAAAAACGCGTGAAGAAGTTAATTGACAATGGGACTATCTCCCCATTTGACTATGAATCTTTTGACACGTGTGAATCATGTCTCATAGGCAAAATGACTCGAATTTCCTTCAAAGGTGTTGGAATGCGCGTTGCTGACCTATTAGGACTCATACATACTGATGTGTGTGGACATATATCAATCAACGCTAGAGATGGCTATAGATATTTTATCACTTTCACGGACGATTTGAGTAGATATGGATATCTCTACTTAATGAACCATAAAAGTGAGTCCTTTGACAAGTTCAAGGAATTCCAGAATAAGGTTGAAAACCAACTGGATAGAAAGATTAAAGCACTACGTTCAGATCGTGGTGGCGAATATCTTTCGAATGAGTTTGATCAACACCTTAAAAACTGTGTTGTAGTACTACAGTTAACTCCACCTGGAACACCACAATTGAATGGTGTGTCCGAACGGAGAAATCGAACATTGCTTGATATGGTTCGATCCATGATGAGTCACACGGTTGTGCCTGACTCATTATGGGGATATGCTCTTTTGTCAGCTGCTCTAATACTTAACCGAAGTCCGTCTAAAGCTGTAGACAAGACTCCATATGAATCTATGGAAGGGAACGGTCCCTAACTTGTCCTTTATTCGGGTTTGGGGCTGCGAGGCTTATGTCAAATGGAGACCTGACGATAAGCTCGGCCCACGATCGGTCAAGACATACTTTATTGGTTATCCAAAATGAATGTTTGGTCATTACTTTTATTCGCCTACCGAACAACGTGTTTTTGTTGCGGCTAGTGCGAAGTTTCTAGAGAAAGAATTTCTCGAGAACAAGACGAGTGATAGAACCTTCGATCTGTCGGAGGTTCAAGAGCCAACAACCGAGCAACCAATGGAGGAAACTGTTCCTTCATCATCGGCTGCGGTAAATATTCCTGAGGAACCCAGGAGGTCGGGTAGAGTCTCCATTCCTCCAGACATATACATTGGTATGGTCGAGGAGAATGGGAGAGATGACGTTTTACTCCTAGAGAGTAACGAACCCGCTACCTATAAAGGTGCCATGACCTGTTCCGACTTTAAGCTATGGCTTGAAGCCATGCAATCCGAGATGGACTCTATGTATGAGAATAACGTATGGGATCTGGTTGACTTACCTGATAAGGTTCGGCCTCTTCAGTGCAAATGGCTTTATAAAATAAAGCATTCTGTAGAAGGACAACCAGATACATACAAGGCACGACTAGTGGCAAAAGGTGCAACAGGAGTATGTGATCAAGCCAAGACACGAGCTCAACACAAGACACAAACTCAAGACAAGGCTCAACATCAAGACATCAACACCATTCAAAACAACAACATCCTTTCAGACAACACCATGATCAGTTATGACAATATCCTATTCAGTCCAAGCCACAACCACTTCAAACCTGCTAAGACAACACCCCCATAACCAGAACAAAGCCTAGCCATCCACTTCCCAAGGCTAAGCCACAACAAGGCACAGCCAACAGCCCAACAAACCCAACACAACAAAACAGCCCTCAGCCAAAAAACAGCCTATCACTGCCTCTCTAAACAGGGTCCCTGGGGCCTCACACAATCAAACTAGCCTAACCAACCCTCAAACCTATGTCTTGGGAAGGTCCTCTACAACTTTCCCCAGGACTTCCCTTCCAAGAAACAAACACACAAAGAGTTAGCTTAGGGACAACTTCAGACTGTCCAGATTTCAGCCTTTTGCAGTAGTTAACATGTCACTATCAAACTTTCCTTTTATGATCAAACAAACGCGAGGGCCTTTTAGAAGGACCTTTGGCATCCATCCCACTTCAGTTGAGCTCAAGAATCAAGCTCAGAAGTCCACCCCTCCACCAGTTTCAACCCCAACAAACCCATTCAGGCAGATTGTCCCATTAGAATTACTTTTCTGCTTTATCTACTTTATGTCAGTTTCTTGCAAGTTTGTAGCTGTTATTTTGTTTCATGTTGTAAGCCTTTGTGGCCCTAGATATCTCCTAATGTCTGAGTTGTATCCTTGTTGCCTATATAAGGCCTTTACCTAATGAAATACAAATCAGATTTTGAAGTAAAACATAAAACTGAAACATTGTTTCTGTTACATCTCTTGGCTGTGTGCTTGAGACAACTTCCTTTGCTTTGTGCTTGGAAGTGAGCTTGGGTCCTTAGCTGTGTGCTGGGATCACAGTTCAACCCTCAATCATTGGCTTTGTGCTTTGGTTAAGGTCCTATCTTAGTTCTTTGTCAATCAGTCCAAACAGAAAACAGAGTATTTGCAAGTGTCTGAATCTCAATCAAATTGTCATTGTTTTAGTTGTCTTTCTGAATAGTTTCAGTGCAAATTGGTTATCAGAGCTTTGGTTTGTGAGTTCATCTACCTAACTACATTAAAAACACAATATACAACCATGAGTGAAGAGAGAATCACAGGTCTTGAAAACACAGTTCAAAATCTTGTAAGAACTGTAATGGAGGTCTCTAGATCTGTCAATGAACTCCTTGAGGGCCAACAGAACAATGATACAAGGGGAGGCAGAGGTCGAGGAAGAGGAGCACCTTTCCCACAAGGTGGAGGAAGGAGGAGACAACCTGTAGATCAGTTTGAAATGTCAGATTCAGATGGCTCAGATCACAGTCTTCTCAGACACCAAGACAAAGATATCAAGGTAGAGATTCCTGACTTTCTAGGTAGCTTGAACCCTGATGATTTCTTAGATTGGCTAAGGTCTGTAGAAAGAGTCTTTGAGTTTAAAGGATACACTGATAGAAAGGCTTTTAAGGTTGCTATCATGAAACTAAAAGGCTATGCCTCACTTTGGTATGAAAACATGAAAACCTTGAGGGTTAGGGAAGGGAAAGAACCTGTAAAGTCATGGCTCAAACTGAAAAAGAAAATGAGAGCTAAGTTTGTCTCTAGGGACTACACTCAAGACATGTTCATTAAGCTTACTCACCTAAAGCAAGACCAAAGACCTTTAGAGTCCTACCTAAGAGACTTTGAACAACTCACTTTGCAATGTGAGGTTGTTGAGAAATCTGAACAAAAGATAGCAAGGTTCTTAGAGGGGTTGGATGAAAGGATAGCTAGCAAAGTCAGGCTACAAAACATATACTCCTTTGAGGAAGCTGTCAACTTGTCTTTAAGGGTAGAAAAATTGGGAAAAGGAAAGGCCAGTGCTTCTAAGACACCTTCCAGAACCCCCACCTTCAAACCTTTTGTAGGAGTTAAGATAGGAGAACCTGTGGTTCCTGTTAAGACCCCTTTCAACCTTGATAAAGGCAAGGCTGTTGAGGCAGGCCAAAGGAAGACTACCCCTCTCAAAAAGTGCTTTCAATGTCAAGGGTATGGACATTTTGCTAGAGAATGTCCATCTAAAAGGGCTCTGAGTACCCTAGAAGTAATCCATTGGGGAGATGATGAAGTGTTGGTCTGTGATGAAGAGATGGAAGAGCCTGAGGTAGAGGCTAGTGAGGAGTTGATAGAGCCTGATGCAGGGTTAAGTTTGGTAACATGGAGGGTAATGCATACTCAACCACAACCTTTGGAAGAGGACCAAAGACACCAGATCTTTAGGACCAGATGTACCATCAAGGGTAGAGTATGTAACCTCATTATTGATGGGGGAAGCTGCACTAATGTGGCCTCCAAAACACTGATAGACAAGCTAGCTCTACCCACCAAAGACCACCCCCTACCTTACAAACTCAGATGGCTAAACAAAGGGGCTGAGATCAAGGTGGATAAACAATGTGTTATACCTTTCTCAATTGGTAAAGGGTATGTGGATGAGAGTCTTTGTGATGTTCTACCTATGGATGCATGTCACCTTCTGCTTGGGAGACCATGGGAGTTTGATAGGGATGCCATACACCATGGGAGAGACAACACCTACACCTTCAAGTATGGGAAGAAGAAGATCACCCTAGCACCTTTACCACCTGCTTTAAAGATCAACCCAAACCCCATGAGTGAGGCTTCCAAAGAAGTCATGTTGATAAGTGAATCAGAAATAGCACAAGAGCTAAGTGAGCTACAACCTGTATACATATTGCTAGTCAAGGAGACTGGGATGAGTATCATTGATATCCCTGAAGAGGTCAAATCTATCCTAGAAAGTTATGGTGATGTCTTCCCTACTGAGCTTCCTAGTGGACTGCCACCACTTAGAGGGATAGAGCACCACATTGACCTAGTGCCTGGAGCTATCTTACCCAACAAGCCAGCTTACAGGAGTGACCCTAAGGCTACACAAGAGCTCCAACTTCAAGTAGGTGAACTACTCAACAAGGGCTATGTCAGAGAGTCCCTCAGTCCTTGTGCTGTACCAGCCTTGCTTGTGCCAAAGAAGGATGGGACTTGGCGTATGTGCATTGATAGTAGGGCCATCAACAACATTACCATCAAGTATAGGTTTCCCATACCTAGACTTAATGATATTCTGGATGAGCTAAGTGGGGCTCAAGTGTTCACTAAGATTGATCTTAGGCAGGGCTACCACCAAGTGAGGATAAGAGCAGGGGATGAATGGAAGACAGCTTTCAAGACTAAACATGGGCTCTATGAATGGCTGGTGATGCCTTTTGGGTTGTCTAATGCCCCTAGCACCTTCATGAGGTTGATGACAGAGGTCCTAAGGCCTTACTTAGGCAAGTGTGTAGTGGTGTACTTTGATGATATTCTTATTTACAGTTCAACTAAGGGAGAACATTTGCAACATCTGAAGTTGTTGTTTGAGGTCCTAAGAGAAAACAAGTTGTATGGCAAGCTAGAGAAGTGCACCTTCATGCAGCCTGAGGTTTACTTCCTTGGGTTCATCATCTCTAAGAAAGGGGTAGCAGTTGATCCTGAGAAAGTGCAAGCAATCAAGGAATGGCCCATTCCCCAAACTGTTACTGATGTAAGAAGTTTCCATGGGGTGGCATCTTTCTATAGGAGGTTCATACAAGGGTTTAGTTCAATCATGGCCCCTATTACTGAGTGCATGAAGAAGGGAGAGTTCAAGTGGAATGAGAAGGCTGAAGGGTCCTTCAATCTGATCAAAGAGCTATTGTGTAAGTCTCCAATATTGGTTCTACCAGACTTTAACAAACTCTTTGAGGTAGAGTGTGATGCCAGTGGTCTTGGCATAGGAGCTGTGCTTACTCAAGAAAAGAAACATGTGGCATACTTTAGTGAGAAGCTAAATGGGGCCAAGCTTAACTATTCCACATATGACAAGGAATTCTATGCCATTGTGAGGGCATTGAATCATTGGGGACACTACTTGAAGCCTAAGCCTTTTGTGCTTCATTCTGATCATGAGGCTCTCAAATACATCAATGGACAACACAAACTCAACCCCAGGCATGCCCAATGGGTAGAGTTCTTGCAATCCTTCTCATTCTCCAGCAAGTACATAGAAGGTAAGAACAATGTTGTAGCTGATGCATTGTCTAGAAGGTCTGTAATGTTGACCTTCATGGAGCAAAGGGTGTTGGGGTTTGAATTTATGAAAGAGCTCTATCAAGAGGACCCAGACTTCAAGCATGAATGGGAGGTACATCAAGAAGGGCAAGTCAAGAAAGGGAGCAAATACACAGCTCAAGAAGGTTACTTGTTCTATGGGAACAAACTGTGTGTGCCTTAGGGACCTTATAGGGGACTACTGGTCAAAGAGGTTCACTCCAATGGCCTTGCTGGTCACTTTGGGGTACAGAAGACCTATGACATCTTACAAGATCAGTTCTATTGGCCTAAGATGCTCAGTGATGTGCAAGATGCCCTCAAGAGATGCAGATCTTGTCAAATAGCCAAGGCACACTTTCAAGCAGGCCCTTACACACCACTTCCAGTACCCAACAAGCCATGGGAATTCAAGGCAGGGGATCTTGTATGGTTGCATTTAAGAAAAGAGAGATTTCCAGACAAGAGGAGAAACAAGCTCATGCCAAGAGCTGATGGACCATTTGAGATATTGGAGAAGATAGGCACAAATGCTTACAAGGTGGATCTACCAGGAAGCTATGGTGTACATGGTACTTTCAATGTGGGAGACCTGAGCCCATACCATGGTGAATCAGATGATGAAGGTGAGGAAGATTTGAGGGCAAATCCTTTTCAAGAAAGGGAGGTTGCAACAGGAGTATGTGATCAAGCCAAGACACGAGCTCAACACAAGACACAAACTCAAGACAAGGCTCAACATCAAGACATCAACACCATTCAAAACAACAACATCCTTTCAGACAACACCATTATCAGTTATGACAATATCCTATTCAGTCCAAGCCACAACCACTTCAAACCTGCTAAGACAACACCCCCACAACCAGAACAAAGCCTAGCCATCCACTTCCCAAGGCTAAGCCACAACAAGGCACAGCCAACAGCCCAACAAACCCAACACAACAAAACATCCCTCAGCCAAAAAACAGCCTATCACTGCCTCTCTAAACAGGGTCCATGGGGCCTCACACAATAAAACTAGCCTAACCAACCCTCAAAAACCTATGTCTTGGGAAGGTCCTCTACAACTTTCCCCAGGACTTCCCTTCCAAGAAACAAATACACAAAGAGTTAGCTTAGGGACAACTTCAGACTGTCCAGATTTCAGCCTTTTTTCAGTAGTTAACATGTCACTATCAAACTTTCCTTTTATGATCAAACAAACTCGAGGGCCTTTTAGAAGGACCTTTGGCATCCATCCCACTTCAGTTGAGCTCAAGAATCAAGCTCAGAAGTCCACCCCTCCACCAGTTTCAACCCCAACAAACCCATTAAGGCAGATTGTCCTATTAGAATTACTTTTCTGCTTTATCTACTTTATGTCAGTTTTCCTGCAAGTTTGTAGCTGTTATTTTGTGTCATGTTGTAAGCCTTTGTGGCCCTAGATATCTCCTAACGTCTGAGTTGTATCCTTGTTGCCTATATAAGGCCTTTACCTAATGAAATGCAAACCAGATTTGAAGTAAAACATAAACCTGAAACCTTGTTTCTGTTGCATCTCTTGGCTGTGTGCTTGAGACAACTTCCTTTGCTTTGTGCTTGGAAGTGAGCTTGGGTCCTTAGCTGTGTGCTGGGATCACAGTTCAACCCTCAATCATTGGCTTTGTGCTTTGGTTAAGGTCCTATCTTAGTTCTTTGTCAATCAGTCCAAACAGAAAACAGAGTATTTGCAAGTGTCTGAATCTCAATCAAATTGTCATTGTTTTAGTTGTCTTTCTGAATAGTTTCAGTGCAAAAGGTTTCACTCAAGTGCAAGGATTGCACTATGATGAAATTTTTGCACCCGTAGTTATGCTGCGTTCCATTCGGATAATCTTAGCGATTGCCGCTTTTCATGACTATGAAATTTGGCAAATGGATGTAAAAACCGCCTTCTTAAACGGTTATTTGGAGGAGGAGTTGTACATGGTACAACCCGAAGGTTTCATTGATCCTAAAAATCCTAAGAAGGTATGCAAACTTAAGCGTTCCATTTATGGACTTAAGCAAGCCTCTCGGAGTTGGAATCATCGTTTCGACCAGGTGATAAAAGAGAATGGATTTACTCGATGGGTCGAGGAACCATGCTTATATATCAAGTCGAGTGGGAGCAAGATTGTCTTCCTAATATTGTATGTTGATGACATACTCTTGATTGGGAATGACATACCTCTCTTAACTTCGGTAAAAATTTGGTTAAAGAACCATTTCCAGATGAAAGATCTGGGTGAAGCACAAAGAATTTTGGGGATCCGTATCTACAGAGATAGATCACGACGGATGTTATCCCTCATTCAGGAGTCTTATATAGATAAGATTCTTGAGAGGTTCAGCATGACCAACTCCAAGAAGGGGAACCTTCCAATGGTCTCTGGGATGCATTTGAGTAAAGCTCAGGCACCAAAGACATCGGAAGAGGTCAAGCGCATGAGTCGGATTCCTTATGCATCAGCTATAGGATCGATCATGTATGCCATGATATGCACACGTCCAGACGTGGCATATGCCTTGAGTATGACGAGTCGATACCAAGGCAATCCAGGTGAAACAACTGGATGCTGTTAAGAATATCCTTAGTACCTACGGAGGACTAAGATTGG
>JAIUZE010002738.1:0-37857 GCA_022085475.1 Heliosperma pusillum | reverse complement strand
TTACTCAATCATGAACATTTTCTCACAAAATTGACAAAGACTACCCTTTTTTAATCCCCTGCCTACTCCCTCCATTCTTTTCCCTAATTAATTAGCCACCATCCAAAATTAACCCTCCCAATTACCCTGGCCTATCCCCACCACAATAAGCTATATAATCTCCTCCACCATGACTAGACTCCAATCCTCCATCAACGTCATCGTCGGCGCCGCTTGTAGGAATCTTTATGGTATCAATCTGAGTTCGCAAACCAATCGTCAGCGCAGGTGGTGTCAGTGCGTGGCGTCGGCGTAGTTGGTGTCAGTGGCGTCGTGGGGTCGGCCAGCGTGCGTTTCTTTGAATGATCGAGTTAATTTATCGTTCTAACTGTACTAAAATTGAGGTAAGGATTGTGAGATCTGGGTTGATCGTGGAGTGATTTTGGACAAGGAATTGAAGTCGGACAGTTAGAGACTTGACATGAAATCTGGTGAGTTTATTCTTGAATGGCGTTGAACGTCAAATTCAAGTTAAGAGTGGGTAATTTCCCACTTGAATGTTTTGGGAAATGCTTCAGCCTTCATGGAAAACCTTTTTCAATAACCCAAACAACCTTAAATAAACTAAATTATGTGAACCAATTGATAATCTCACATTTGATAATATTCGTACATTTTAGACTTTGCAATCTAATTGACACCCTAGAACAACCCCCTTATATATGAACATAAGACCTGTCACACCCCATCTTTACTTGTCCTCCCACTTGCTTTTTGTGACATGTCTTTCTTTTATGACGAATTTAGTCCGACAATAGGACAAGTAACAAAAGGTATATTTTTTTTGTGATAATGTAAGAAAACTAGATTTATCCTCTAAGGTAGGAACAACCTATCTCATTATGGGTAGACCTGACAAACGGGTCAATTGGGTCGGGTCGGGTTCGGGTCGGGTCAGTTCGGGTCTCTCGTTGATTTCAGGTTAATTTGGGTCGGATCGGGTCATTTCGGGTTTTGGGTTTGTTGTCGGGTCCGTTTCGGGTCAACCGGGTCGGGTCATTTTTGGGTAAAAAAATAAGAGACAAAAGACCATTTTAAGTCTTTTTTGTTCAATTAAAGTTATGTTTTGTCGGGTCATTTTCGGGTTGAGTGGTTTTGAATCGGGTTATTTTCGGGTCGGGTCAGTTACGGGTCAAGAAAGATCGGATCATGTTCGGGTCGGGTCGGGTCCAATCGGGTTTCGGGTCACATTCGGGTGTTGTAATTCGGGTCAATTTCGGGTCACGGGTCGGGTCAATCAGATCGGGTTGCTTTTGCCAGGTCTAATTATGGGTAAGGTAACAAAAGATATTATAGGGAATAAATTACAATATGTACGGAGTAATTCTTCTTCTTATTATTATTATTAGGAAAAATTGTTCATTACAACCTTTTTAAAATATGATTTTGAAAATTACAGCCTTATATAATTTTTTTGGAAAATTACACTCAACTAATCACTTCTGATGAGAAATTACTATCAAAAATTTCACTCCGGCGAAAAACTAGAGTAATTTTTAAAATTTGCCATTTAAGCTCATCTTTTATGACGAAAATGCCCTTACCATCAAACAATTCCTTACTTCTATGTTTGAATGTTAGACTTATACTCTCCATCATTTCTCAGTCATCAATCTCTCGTTTATCACTTCTCCATTTCTTCATCATCTCCCATGTCATTTCTCTCTCACATTTATGCTCATATTAGTTGTTGATACAAATCGTCATTGAGCCCTAAACCACATGTATAGTTTAAATTTAAATGTTATTAATTTCATCTTTATTGTTTGTATCTTATTTTTCCCCAAATTGAAAATAATTAGGGTTCATCAATTTAGATGATGAAATTCTTCAAGGTGGTATGAGAATAGTTCTCATTTTCCCCCAAATTGAAAATAATTAGGGTTCATCAATTTAGATGACGAAATGTCTTCAAGTGAGGTGAGTTTGTTGAATTGTGAGGTTCAAACACTTAAACAAAAGATGAAAGGGAAGAAGATTGAATTTTGAGTGAATTCACTTACTTTTCTACGAATAAGGCTTCGACGAGGCACCTGCTCTACCAGACATGCTTAATTAGAGCAACCCCACAATGGAGAAGAGACTTAATTGCATATTTGAGGGAAATTTTGATAGAGATTGAGTGAGGGAAAGGTTTTGTGGGAAGAAGAAAGGATTTCAGAGGGAAAGTCGTAAGAGAAGTAACTTTAATGGGTCAAATAGATCTATTATAAGGGAGGGGTATATCGGTCAGTATTTACAAAATATCACCGGAATCTCCATTTTGATGCAACTTTCAGTGTAAAGTGATTAGTTGGGTGTAATTTTCAAAAAAAAAATATATGAGGGTGTAATTTTCAAAATCAAGTTTTTAAAAGGCTGTAATGAACAATTTTTCCTTCTTATTATTATTATAGCGATTCCGTATATATATGATACAATTTTAGAAAAATCGTATTAAATCCAGATCCAGGTTCGTATACGATTGCTGAACCGGTTCGTACAACAAAGTAACAAACAGACCCAAATTTCTAAAATCAATCAACCGAAATTTCCAAACAACCGAGTTCGTAGTTCGTACATCCCCTTCTCGTTTCTCAATTCCGCAGCACATATAGTCTCTCTATCACGGTAATATCGTCTCTCTTACGAATTAATCGTTTTCTTTTGTATTTTCGTTGGTTAATTTTCAATTAAAGTTTATTTGGCTTTGTAATATTGTAAATATTTATTTTAATGTTTGAATTGAAGTTGTAGTAGTTATTTTCAATAATAGCCTGTTAATTATAGTTCGATTGATAATATGTATGTGTAGATTGGATTGAATAGTAGAAGCCTTTTTTTTTGGAATTGTTGGTGAGATGGTTGATTATGGATCATTTGATAGCCTCTCCTAAGACGGATATATACAGTATGTTTTAAGATTAAAACGGGTCAAATAATGTCCCACTTGTATAGAAGAGACAAATATTTTGTTAGTCTAATCATATTTGACACTTCTTAAGCTTAAGACGCATACTTCCGTCTTAAAAAGAATTTGTGCTAATTTTAAAGGGAATATGGAGGAGTTGGATGTGAAAGTGAGGGAATTTATCAAGGAAAAGGTTCCAGATTGGAACGATCCAGTGAAGGCAACTGCCCGATTTAAGGCACTCAGCGGGCAAAGGTCGGATTGGGAGCCTCAATTTCGTTTTTGGAGGGATTTGATACTTAACATTGCTCGTCGAGTCAACCTTCTCTTTATCTCTCCTTCCCAGCTCAATCGATGGTTTAACCGAGATGGTTTAACGCCTTTGTGCCTTAATAATGTCGTCGTTGAAATGTACAAATCTGGTGATCTTTTGCGGATGACTGATCTTGGAGATCCAAGGAGTGGACAACTTTCCCATCTCTTTAAAAAGATGATGCGCTTTTCCGGTGCGTTTAGAGTGTCGAGTGTTGATCATGTTATCAATGATCAGCATCTTGTTCTTGTAACGAGGCTGGGGGATAAAGCTGTTGAAGCTGTTAAAATTTTGTCAGAAAGCCATTGGACTTCTTCATGTATCATTACGATGAAAAAGTTTGAAAGTTTGTTTCTAGACCAACGTGAAGCGTATGTAGTTTTGAGTTACTTGTCAGGACAAGGAAGAGCTAAGTACATATCAATCAAGAAGAAAGAACTCATCGAGGGTGTTAAAGTTTGCCTCTCTTCTGCATCCATTTCAAGTATTATTAATGTAGATTATGATATGCTACAATTGGTTTGGACGGTAGAAGAGCTTCAAAAACAGCTCGACGTTACCGACAAACAATGTGAAAGATCAAGACAAATGGCTTTAGTTGCACTGAGGTCTGGAGAGAAGAACATAGCTTTAAGAAATGCAAGGCAGTTGAAGCTAGCTTCTCAAAGTAGAGAAAAAATGTTGTCATTTCTGAACCGAGTCGAGGAGGTTCTCCATGTTGTTTTAGATTTAGAATCAACAAAGAAGGTATCTGAAGCTATCAAGGCTGGTGCTCAGTCAATCAAGGAACATAAAATTGAAGCTGAAGAGGTTCATTCATGTTTGCAAGAGCTTGATGAGTTGATAATTTCACAAGCGGAAGTCAATAAGGCATTAGAATCAAATATGGAGGATGATGAGATTATTGAAGAGGAGCTAGAGGAACTCGAAATGCAAATTAAAGATGAAGCCCTCAAGGTTTCGAGTTCAATAGCTGCTCAAGAAGCAGCAAGAAATGAAGAAAAGGCTTCGCCCTTCACAAATTCATTGAGTTCTGCTATGGCTGATCTTAAGCTTCAAGATAACAAAGACGACCCTTGTATTCAGGAGTCAGGTTCCCCAAGAAAACCAATTTGTTATGAGAATGAGTTGGCAAGCTGATGTGGAGCATTTATGTATCTATCATTTTGTCAATGAACCATGATTTAACCTTCAAAAGGAGTTTCGTATTAAATTAGCGGAAGTTTGAGGGTTCTACAGTAAATTCAAGAAAGCCCTAAAAATACTAGCCTGTTTCATAGACTCTTTGTATATTGGTTGCTGACTTGTTGTTACTACTATCACTGCTCTACATGTAAATTGGTTGCTTTTACTTAGCTGTTATCCAATGTACTCTGTCTGCATTGTTGAGAGAAATTATTCATGTTGAAGATATAGTTTGAGTTAGATCTTTACTTACTCTTTTTTTTTTTCACACATTTTGCCGCTTTACTTTTGGTTTTCAAATTTTTCCTACTTCGCTTTCTTTATACCCTTGACCGTATTGGTTGATACAAGCCTAAATGTACTCGGAAGATGATTCATGTTAGCCGACCCCAAACCATGTTGGGACTAAGGCTTTGTTGTTGTTTATCTAATGAGGTGCTTCATAATTGGTTACTTCGATTAACATTCCTATTTGTTGGACTCTTTGATTTGTCATTTAACCGATGGGATATTGTTTGAGTGGTTAAGTTTAAAGGGTGAATGATTGTAAGATAGGCTGGAGCTCGAGATAGACCGAAAGTACCAGTCGCACATGCCCTCATTTGAGTGATGAATATTTGCTGAAATTGCATCTGTTCCATCACCTCATTCTCTGTGAGTATCTATGATACTCTGTTTGTTTCGAGAAATGTTTGTGCAAGTGCGCTGTACGCAATTACCATTACACCTTCTGACATGGTTGATGTTCTTGCTCGAGTTTAGTGGGGATTGTCATTTTGTTAAAACATGTGCATCATCTGTTGGTGGAAAATGCATGAAACGGAGGATTAATTTTGCTGTCAAACACGGCTGTCATGTCACCTACAAGTGGATTTAGTGAAGTCAAGGCTGTCAATTTCCATTATAACTTAGGATAGTCTTTTCAAGTTTGTGCGCTTTTACTCAGTAGGCATTACTTTTCACTCTTCTCAATCACTGCCTTGTTCCCCTTGACATCTCTTGTGTGTGCTATATGTTGATCTGCATTGTCCTAAGTTGACGATTAAAGTCTCGTCTGATTATAAACTTACTATTTGTAGGTTGGTAATGCAATAGAGTTGCTGCTAGCATGAAGTTTTGCAAATAATTTTCAGATGTAGAAGGCATCAGAGTCGTAGTATGGGTTCGGTTCAACTATCTGAGGTATTCACCCCTCAGTTTCAGTATAACAATGCATATCAGCATGGTTTTTACATTGAACAATGTAGGATATTACCACTTTACCGCAGTACTAGATATGCTTCTGTTTACTGCAATTTCAAGCATAAGAATAATAATATTGCTTTACAAAATCTGCATCTCTCTCGGAAATTAATGATTGAATGTCGTTTTACCAAGGAGGATGGTTTTTGTAATGAACTGGAAAGTGATAAGCTGATTATGGATCTTACTTCCAAGGGATTATATGCTGATGCTGTAACATGCTACCTTGACATGCTAAATAGTGGTTTTATCTCTATTAATTTTTTCTCTTTCCCTGCTTTACTTAAAGCTGTTGGTGCTCTATCTGATCTGGAGTTAACCAGACAAATAAATGGGAATTTGATAAAAGTAGGAGCTATTAAGGATATATATGTTGCAAATTCACTTGTGAGTGCTTTCTGGAAATGTGGTGCCGCCAATGATGCAATAAGAATGTTTATGAAAATGAAGGACAAGGATTTAGTTTCATGGAACGCTATGATTTGCGGTTTTCATCATTCAGGGTTACTCCATAAGTCACTGGAATGGTTCACTCGCATGATTTCTGAGTTTGGTACTTATCCGAATAAGGTAGCTTGCCTTTCGGCTCTTTCGTCATGCGCTTCCCTCAAATCCATAATTCATGGGAGGGAAATACATGCATATGTGATTAAAAGTGAGTTGGATGTTGATGAGTATGTGCTGAATGGATTACTTGATATGTATATGAAATGTTCTTCTGTTGGTAATGCTGAAAAACTTTTTGAGATCAGTCGTGAGCATGCTATGAAAAATACCGTGCTATGGAATGTTATGGTATCTGGTTACGTGGACAGCAGTACCTTCTTCAAGGCTGTGTTATGTTTTATTCAGATGTTGTTCTTAGAGATCAAACCTGATTCTTCAACAATGGTGGCACTTTTAGTCTTGTGCTCGAAATCCATAGATTTAGGCTTGGGGAAGCAAATTCATGTTCATGCATTGAAGATGGGTTTAGATATGGATGTTAGAGTTGGAACAGCACTGATGGACATGTATTTCAAGTGTGCAAATACTGGATGTGGCTTAAAATTATTTGACAGGTTCGACAATCATAATTTAGTCATGTGGGGAACAATAATTACGAATTGCTCCAGAAGCGGTTATTCTAGAAGAGCACTGGATCTATTTGTTGCTGGATTCAAACATGGATTTATGGATCATGTGATTTTGCTGGCTGTATTGAGAGCATGCTCAGCACTAACTATCAAACCTGAAGGCATGGTGATTCATGGACTATCGGTTAAGTTGGGGTTGGACTCTGAGATTTACATTGGCAGTGCTCTGATAGATATGTATATGAAATGCCGAGACATAGCATCTGCTGAAAAAGCCTTTCTCAGGTTGTGTCTAAAGGACGAAATATCATGGAGTAATCTGATAACTGGGTATGCACAGAATGAAATGTGGGGTGATGCTTTAAAAGCATTCTCGGAAATGCATTGCCATAAAATCCGACTAAATGCCGTGATTATAGCATGTATCTTATCAATATGTGCTTGTGTATTTGGAAATTTAAAGTGTAAGGAAATTCATGGCTATATCATACGCAATGGGTTTGAGACAAATACTTTAGTGAATAACGCTCTTATAGTTGCCTATGCAAAAACTGGGAACATGGAGAGTCCGAGAAGAGTCTTTTCATTGATGGAGCATAAGGATGAAGTGTCCTGGAATTCAATATTGTTAGGGCAAGGGCTACATGGTAATTCAGATGAAATGCTTGTCTTTTTTAACAAGATGAGAAAGGCGGGTTTGAAGCCTGATCATCAGACATTTACTGCAGTCCTCTCCGCATGCAGCCATACTGGAAGAGTTATGGATGGGTTGAATTATTTCCGAAGCATGGTAGAAGAACATATGATCGAACCTAAAATTGAGCAATACACTTGTTTGGTTGACCTTTTAGGTCGAGGTGGCTATTTAGATGAAGCATACAACCTGATTATTGCAATGCCATATTCTCCAGACGATCGCATTTGGGGTTCGTTGCTTGCCTCTTGCAGAATTTATGGCAATGAAAAGTTGGCTGAGTGTGTAGCCAAGAACATTTTTGAGTTGGATCCCACTAGTATTGGGTATCATGTACTCCTATCCAATTTATACGAGGATTCCTGTAAATTGAATGAAGTTACAAAGATTAGGTCCAAGGTTAAAGATATGGGATTGAAGAAAAGTCCAGGTTGTAGCTGGATTGAGGTAGACAATCTCACACATGTCTTCACTGCAAGTGATCAATCTCATCACCAAGCAGAAGACATATATACTTTTCTAAATACTCTGACCCTGGAGATGAAAAGGGATGGATATATTCCGCAGTTGTAGACCGCTTAACTTAAAGAGACTGTAAGTTTCTGTAGTATGTTGTAGTAGCTTTGTAAACAGACATTTTGAAGTACCCAGATTGTTATTGTTTAAATAAATGTCATTAATGTCGCATCACTTTAGTGCTCTATAAAATCTGCAGTGTTTGGTCTTTAGAACTACCATCATAACTTTAGTGGCTAAAGTTGCTTTGGATAAAATAAATCACTCTAATTTCGAAAATATACATGATCTAACATCTAACCATAACTTTTGGTAGGAGCAGTTTAGGCCTGTCTGTCAGCAATTTAGCATAAAGAAAAAAACCCTAGATGGTCATTTTTTCACTTATGTTGATTCATTTTTGTTTGTTCCTTTTACCCGCCTTCACAATGTTTTTACACCTCATGTTAACAGTAACATGTTGATTCACGCTAGCGTTGCTTCAATTCAATTTTGGCTGAAGGCATTGTTCTTGTTGGATCCGTATGAGGAGAATACTTCAAATTATTTGTTGTAGTGATGGTTTTGGAAGTGCAGGACTTTGTAATTTGAAGGGTTTTCAGGCATTGAACCTCTGATCACCTTCTATATTGATGTTTAAAGAGGTATGCATGTGTGTTGAGCTTGTAAAAATTATTATTCATATCAGTTGATTATTTATTCTGCCTGTGAGGGAAATATTAAGTTATAGTCTACAAGCAAGAAGTGTGAGTACTTCGTACTTCACGAGTTCACGCCCTTTAATCTGATTTTGATAATGGTCTTATCTTGCTCATCTACTGGTTCCCTGCCGATTGTCGTCTTGCTACTACTGGGAGTCTGATAATGATGTTATAAATGGGTTCCTCAACACTCAATGGCGCATCTCATTTATCGGTTGGAGATTTTACTTTTAGATCGAGCCAGTTAATGTCGCGAGGATGACAAAACACTTCTAAGTTTTGTCATTGCTGTGTTACATTCCACATTATCTACTTGAGTTGAGACCGTTAAGTGCTCTGAGATCCTGTTTTTAATGATGGTTTGATGCTGAAGGTTCCAGGGATGTTTTGGTAGACGAATCCATATCAGTCAAGTTCTACATTGTTTTAGCTTTATTTATTTATCTATTTATCTTTTCTTTTTGTCATGGGTTGCAGCGTCCATCATGCTATATAGTTCAGTTGAGGAGGTACATGGACGTTCTGCAGTTATTTGTCATACGACTGAGAGGAGTAGAGAGAGAAGCCAGGCACTATCTCTCGATGATGTAAGTCCTTTTTTGTTTTTTGTTTTAATGCTGGAAAAAAAAAACTAGGTTGATCAAGGTAATTCAATCTATGATATCTATGCTCGCGTTGGTTGGATTGGATTGGAGAGAAAAGGAGGAGTAAGTGACAAAGGGATTCTTTGTTTGTTTAGTAAATCGGGCTCGAGAAAATGGAGGGCTGTATCCAAGCTAGTTGCCTAGTTCATTGAGCTTGACACCAAATTAGTAAATTAGAAATAACAAAACTGCTGCTTACTGTTACAACCTTTGACAGGCAATTTCTCACTGGTTTTAGAAACACTGTGTAGAACTGAGTCCTTCAAATGTTAAATAACCTACTTGTGTTTGTTATTGCTTCTTATTTATGTCGGTTATCTTAAAGATTTGTTTTCTATCGGAAAAAAAAATGTATAAACTATAAATAATGTGAATTTTTCCTTGAGGACAAATACTGTTAGTATTTATTGAGTAAATGAACTTGGGATTCAAGAATTGGTTTGTTGGTTTTAAAACTGATGATGTGATGTAAAATGGAATACTTGAATGTTTCAGGTTAACAATCGTTTTTCTGCCACATTGCTATTTCAAATTTAAATAAAGGGGACTGGGTGCTCATCTTTCCTAAGGGGTTCCCAAGATGGAAGAAAAACTGTTGGGTTCACCGAGAAGGCCAACCGGAGGTCAGTTTCTTTTAAATTTTGTTTTTTGTACTAAAATCAGGGTGGTTTAGTGGATATCGTAGGATTCGTAGCATTCTAACTGAGATAAAATCGCCTTCATGATTATGGGTACAGTAGCTAGAGTTAAAAGGAGATATCAGGAAGAGATATCAGGAAGTCTTGCTCGTGACTTGTGAGTTGTGACGGTCACAAGCTTATAACGTCTTACAACCCTTTCTAACTTTATTTAAATTGGGCGTGAGTCGTCACAAAAAAGAATTTGTGTGGAAATAATGTTAAATATTAATTTCTAAAATGGTGCACAAATTTCAATTGGACGTCCCTATTGTAAAAGGGTGGAGTTAAAAGGAGGGGGAGGGATCCATTTTTCCTCCTCCAAGGCAAATCAAAATCTCTCTACCAAAGGAAATATTTGGCGGGAAATTGTATCCAAACACCCAAACCCCATTCCCCGTCCCCTTCCCTTAACCCCCTTTCGCTCCTCCTTTGGGTATCCAAACAAGGCCTTAGTGTGTAGGTGCCTCAATTCTCCCTAAACCATGGTTGTGGAACTACTGTTTGGTATGCTCAGCTGCCGAAATGTAAAAATATTTTACTATGTGTGCATAAAGCAATCATTACAAACACTAATTTCTATAATTTTAGTTTAGCATCAACATTCACTAAACATAAGATACAATGCTGTGAAATCATGCGATTCTTCTTTAAGACGATTATTCTGAAGTTTCATATACTACAATGTTTTAGCGTTCAGTAGAATTTTAATAAGGAACGTAATGTAGTACTTTTAGTGCTTTAGCTCACCCAAAATTTTAACACATCCGGAGTATAATGCCAATCGGATTTTCCTTAAGTTAACGCGTATTCTACCGCAGTTTATTATTTTTTTACGGACTTACGAAGTACATTTTATACTGCCTGCTTGTAGAACAGAGTATCCAGTATTCCAGTCAAATGTTCAGTAGATCTGAGTGATCTGACTTCTTTCTATAGTCTTGGTTGTCCTCCTCTCGCTTAATTGTATAGCGAGGCTGTCTGGTGAAGCTGTTAGATTGGCTAGAGGTTAACATCTCAATATCTCATTGCAGGACGTCTGGACTTTTCGGGCGAAAAGTCCAGACTTTTGATGCAAAGACAAGTTGTTATAGCTGGACTCAATGGTCCATATTATCATATCTCAAAGATTCGTAATAGGTACGGGTCGATTAATGGAATTGAAGTGGCAGCAATAATCATCAAGAAGGTTCAGGAAACAATTAACAAAAGAATCGGGGAAGAAGTTGGAGCGGGCTATTAGTTTTAGCGATCAAGATGCTAAATAATGTTGAAGTATAGGCAACAAAAAGTTGAAGCTTCCAAATCTTTATGCTAAATAATGTTCCAATTTATGAATCCTGAGACTGTATCGATAATTGAGAGTGTAATGGCTGGGATGTAATGGTTGATTGCTCGGTTATCGTCATACGTGAAACAGTATATACTATTCACCAAAATGGGGTAATTGCAACAAAAAGAAGATAAAAAAGGAGTTGAAGTATAGGCAACTTAGCATGCATTGTGTTTAACTACTTGTTGCTCATACAAGTACTAAATAATAAATGGCAAATTATATTACAAAGTCGATAGATTAAGGAGAAATTTACAGTGCATTAGACGGAAATAAATTGAATAATACATATAAGGATAAATTTACTCTTGTCTATTTTTAATTTCCAATAAAGTCTAATTATTTACTTTAAAAGCCTGAAGTTCTTCTTTACATCTTCAAGGACATTCCTAACATCACGATTCTCATAATCAACTCGGTTGGCTTCCGAATCAAAGAAGGCAATATAAATCTTCTTCAATTCCCTTAAAACTCTTGCAAGCTCACCATATTTCTCACTTTCGTCTCCTCCCAATTGTAACCCTGCGTGTTTTACTTTTGATTTATTAATGCCCTTCACCTCAAAGAACACGTACTGTTTTATTTCAATCACATTCTTCGGATGATCAGCCCAAACCCACTTGTTGTCATCCACCACCAAAGCAATCCGTTCGTGTTGATTCACGACATCGAGCCCTTTTTTCATAGGTCTCGTACAATCCTCTGCAGAAAACACGTTAGTGGGTGATATATACAACCCATTTGGATCAAGTATCTCGAGAGCTTTAATAGCATATTCCTTGGTTCCTAATGTATAAATTGATAAGTCAAACATATCGCTCGCTTCTTTCAAGAAGGCGTGAACATTAGGCCTCGGCTTAACTAGATAAGCATCTTTAAACTTGAACAATTTCCCTTCCTTGAACCAATTTCGACATCTCCAATGTGTAAGGCATTTTTGATCAAGCGGGGAGAGGTCTTTAGTTTTAATCGTGTGTAAAAGGGTGTGATCCAAGTCTAGGACGAGATGAAGCTTCTTTCGAGCAATTAAGCTTTTCAAGTTTGCGTCACGACTATCACAAGGCATTTGCTCAACGATGGAAGATGAGCCACCCACTTCCTTTGGTTTATCGCATAACATCGACATATTTTTGATGATGGTAGAAAGTTCGATCTCATTGTCAAAATTTGAAGCTTCGGACTTACGATCATAAGTTATCTTAGTCATCTTCTATTTTCTTAAAAACGCTCCTAATATTATGAAATTAAATATGATATGATAACAACACAACGAAACCTTGTTTATATACACAAAACTAATACTACTCCGAATCTGAATCTAAACTATTGTTTAGGAAAGATTATATATGTCCATGTTAAAATATCTGTGACATTGAATATTTCTGAATTCTGACTGAGCATTAAATACGCATAGATTTCCTTCAAAAAAAAAAAATCTAGTAACGTGATGGCTCATAAATAATTGGGGAATTATAAGCCTGGGTTGTAGCCTGTAGGAGATTTTTCTTCGTCGGGAATACGACTATACGACTAGTGGCGGATCTTAGGTCACACAAGCTT
Organism: Heliosperma pusillum; assembly: GCA_022085475.1. NCBI lineage: Eukaryota > Viridiplantae > Streptophyta > Magnoliopsida > Caryophyllales > Caryophyllaceae > Heliosperma > Heliosperma pusillum. Next base: position 24,987 of record JAIUZE010002738.1, on the reverse strand, counting down.
GGGTCTATCCCACCCTGACATTGGTATGAAATATTATATCGTGACTTAATTAGACCTGGCAAATAATGTGGTTTAGTGGTTTACAAGACAACTAGTTTTAAACCCGTGCAGAAAATGCACAGATCGTAATAACATACGCTATTATTAATTATATGAGCATATATAAATGAGGGTTATTAAATGTTTAATGCAGTACATGCCAACGTATAATCTCGATAATACTAGTTTTAAACCCGTGCAAAATTGCACGGAATGCTTATAAGAAATTAGTATATACAAATTAAATGTCAATCAAATATGCCACATTAATGTGTATACTCTATCTCTTTTGTAATAATTATACATTTTTTTGCCTTCACATGATTTAGTGCACCCATTTTTTTTTTAATATATTAATTTTTTTCTTTATAACGATGGAATTTTTTTCATTTCTTAAAATAATGATATACAGAGTATAATTTTATATATATCTTTGGTAAAAGTTTATAACTTTAATCCGAGAAAGTAAAAATGGAAGTTCAAAGTAGGAGAGTACATCTTACGAAATATGTGAAGAAATTGCTTTTTATTGTCATGCTTCAAATGGATATTAAAGAGTACATTCAAGAAAAAAAAATGTAATATAAACTACGATTGTCATAAGTCATAACCGCAAAGTCATATTTTTCTATCTATAATGTCGGTGATAGACTTAACAAACTGATAATATAATAGAATGAATGAATGCCATATCTTACAATAATATAAAAAGGCTAGCTGAGCCTCCATAGATATGACATGTGGCACACGCTAACCTTCTGCCACCTAGGATCGATCATTTAGTTACAATTGTTGAACATCTATTACCAACTTACGTCATTCTAGCGAGTCGATCAAACTGTTGGTTTCCTTTTTCCTCCCTTTACTCATCTCTACAACTTCTAAATCCACTATTTAATGGCGCAATTCATTAATCATTATTATACCTTAATTATATTAACACCTCATAATATGTATTAAATCATATTTATTCGGTCATCAATTTAATCGTCGTTTCTACCTATTCGCATCAACGCATTATTTCTAGGTTAAAATGTATGATGCTTTGCTCGCTATATAAGCTTCAAGCGATTGTTCCATCTGGTTGTGGAAACGACACCCGAAACAACCGATAACTAGTCAATTGAAAAGATGTCCTCACTTATCATGGTCTCTTCTTCACCGAACGACCCTAAAATTCCTCACATGTTCTTATCGTAGGGGTATTTGGTATGATCATTTTACACCTTTTTCCCGTATGATCAATTGTTTGATTTCTTAGTAGTATAGATTAGTGGATGTAGCAATGGTTTTAAATTCATTACAAAATTTATGTACTGCAGTCGTATTGAGTCTATCATAAATTTTCGGGTTAATTTATTTATGATTAATTTAAAAGGTTAACTTATTTATGATCATTTAAAAAAAAAAGGCACATTGAGCATATGAATACAAGAAAGAAGAACAAGCAATAAATAGTTCACTACAAATCAAACGAGGTGGTGGTTATGGGGAGGAATCCTTTCCATTTTCTCAAAAGAAATAGAGAGGTAAGTAACTTTCAACGGTCCAGATTGCATTTCGCCTGTATCGAACGTTTACGAATCTATGCATAAAATTAAAGGTTAATAGAGTATAAAGGGGAATATATTATTTAATGAGTTTGTGAGAGGAAATGGAGAAATAGAAATGGAGAGGATTCCAATTCGTGCTTATGTGCTTATAATGATTAGAGCTAAAAGGGTCTTGAACAAGTGCATTAAACCGTGTGCAATTTTGATTTATTGAACGATCTATCTTTTGAACACGGTCTTTGTTCTATAATTTGTTTTGCTTGTACTTGGAGTATGTTAGAAAAGAATAACAACCAAGCAAGGAGTCAAAAGATTTAAATTTCCGCTGGCGGTGAGTTTTAGCCCTTTAATATAAGTTACAATATATGTTACAAATTGTTATTAGGACATTAGTGTTTGGATATAAGATGGCCAAGGCTACGGAAAGTTTTGAACTAATCTTGATCTTGTTCAAATTGTAACACTAATGTGAAAGTGCAGGTCAATACACCATCCATCTAAGACTTCTCGAAGCCAATAATAACCAAGGTTATTAGTGAAAGTCCATAGACCTTAATTAGACTCCTCTAATTATTTACTAAATTACTTTTTAATTTAGTTTATAATGATCTATGTAACATGCATGCAAATATAAAGACATTTATATAAGAGAAGAAATTTCCTCACATTGGTATGGAAAATATAAGGGCACAACAAGAACTCCTTCTTGTTGTTCTTGAGCTAATAATATGGATGAATACAAATAATCCCCAAAATAGAAGATCTCCTCTAAGTTGCACCAAGATTAACCCAAATAATCGACCCTTATTATTAACTAGATAATAAGATAGATATTATTCTACTAATATTATGACTATATTACTACACTAGTAATACTTAGTAAATATTAGTGTTTGAGAGTTTTAGTAAGAATATGAGGTTTTTAGAGAAGTAAGGAAACAAAGCACAAAATGAAGTAAGAAAAAATGAGCAACACTTGGTCATTTTATAGGCCATTTGGCCGGACTTCACAAGCCAAAATAGGGCTCTTATTTTGTTCATTTGATCACATGCATTAGAGTAGAGTGTTGTAGAACAAGTGATGATTGTTTACTACTTGTTATGTCACTTTCATAAAGTAACTAAAGAGTAAAAATAAGAACAAAATCATCACCATGTAACTACTAGCCCAACAGGCCACAATGGCCTTAGTTTGGTCCATTTTGATTTTTGATATTTGTCTTACAAATACTTATTGATCATATGGTTAATTATCTTGTATAATTAAGTGTTAATTTGATCATATAACAATTATATGACTCAATTAAATAAATAATATGTACTTAACATTTTAAGTAATATTTTACCATGATATCAATATATAATGGGTCCCACAATGCTTAGTTAATTTATTTTACAACTCCTTGTAAATATAATTAACTAATTACCTCTATCTCAAAACCTCAACTAATTTAGTAATTTAACGATTAATTACTAAGTTAAATCTTATTTAATCGTATTAAAATAAGATATAAATTTATTAGTCAATTATCGCATAATTGAAAAATAAGCTTAAGCGAATTTGAGTTCTTAACTCATTTTCTAATAATTAACTCTCGTACATATCGAATATATGTAATGTACTAATTAACTGTATCGTATACAAATAATTAGTTACTATTTGGATTTCATCCTTTAGGTGGGACCGAAAGGGATCAGTTGATCACCGCCGTCAAACGACAATAACGTCAAACTCTAGTCAGCCAACCGTTATTGATTTACGTTAATCAACTGACTAATCATATATATAGTCAATAAATATCCCAATTATATTCCATAATAAGATTTATTATGTGGCGCACTTTTGTGGAGGACACCTACTCCAACAATTAGTATATAGATAGTTCATAATGATCACTTATAAAACTAAACTCAGTGAGCTCAAGGTGAACAGTTTTCTTTCTCCAATATATGTGCAGAGTTACTTTTGTGATAATAAGTAAAAGCATTGGTTTTAATTTTTTTTGCAGGTTTGAAGATCAAATTATGAAAGTTGACTTTCGTAACACGATATAATCCTTGCCATATATGGAGTACTCCTTGGTCCTCCATTTTTATCGCAATTGTAGTCGATTAGTGCCACACACTCTATGTAAGACGTGTTTTGCGTTTTCTTACATAGTACTTGGTATTTCCAATGGGTAGATTACAAAGTTCTAACTTTAAATTAACATTTACTTGCTGCCGAAAAAAAAAAATTAACATTTACTCTATGAGAGGTAGTTTTTTAATGATTATTAGGTAGTAACTTAGCCCACGTTTATTTCGTGATTTACTTCTATATTTATTTTCCCCCTTCACAACAAGAATGCTCATTTATTTAAAATGATTCCATGACTCAGATAAAGTTGCCTTTACCAAAACGGTGCTTCTCGAGAAGGAAGCAGAGATGGGCAAGCCAGGCCATTTAATAAATTGCTCAACCTAAATGAACAAGTTCAACGTAACCCTCAATTAAAAATGAACTACACCAAAAAAAATGTATAGAGATTGATACTTGCAGAAAGATAACAAAGAAAGGATGCATGAGATTTTACAGCAACGTGTTACAAAACAACACATAGTCAAAGTGAAGTTTGGTGTCTGAGCAGATCTGGACAACTAATGACAACAAAGAAAAACCACTCACAGTCAACCATGCATGGTGAAATAAAGGTACAATACAAGCACTTAGTTTGACACCCGGTATAGTGAGCATGTAGCGTTACAATGACGACATGAACCCTCACTACCAGCTTGAGGAAACTAATATGATGATTTCAGTTCCAACGTTGGACACGAAAGAAAAGCTTAAAGCGTTAGAGAAAGACGTACAATAAACCAACAAGAGTATTAATAGAACATGCAAGAAAAATTGCAAGAATAAAGCACCAGACAAAGACATCAACATGCCTAGAAAGAGCACGAAATGAGAAGCGGGCAAAAGCAACAAAGACAGGACCATAAAATTTGACAAACACAATGTTAAAAGGAGCACAAAGTTTAACTTCTAGAACAATTGGGGAGTAAATTATTATCCTTGAGGTCTATTAATTTCTATACTTACTTCCCAAATATAATGTTAATTTTACGAATGGTATTGCTGAATCTGAATGTTGACTGGCAAATTTATTTAAATGTATTGACATATAAGTGGATCCATAATAAAACACACAAAATGATCTGACATATTGACGAAGAGTAAAGTTGAAACCAGATTCTAAACAAACAGCTTGAGTTCCTTATTTGGTACTAAAGTGAAATGTGGGATTACAAAACAAATGATATGAATTAAACTAGAAGAGAAAATATGAATGTAACTTTAAAAAAAAAAGTAGGATTTGTAGGTTCAATGATATTCACATTCTTCACAAATATTAAGGTGTATAATAATTTTTACACGAAGACAGTCAAAAGTCAAAACACTGCAAATGCCACCAACTGTAAAAATCATGCCACCAACTATAAAAAATTCCGTGATTTTCACGGGGAATTAAACTAGTTTAAATTATTACATAGTAAACACAACTTTTACTATTTATAGTTGGGTTTTAGGGAGAAAGTCGATTTTATTAAAACTCCAAAATTTGTCTTTAAACCACATTTTGTTATATTAAATATAATGCCTCTGTCACTATCGCAGTTAAGAAATGTCACACAATTATTAAATCGTACGTTTCATTAGAACACGTTTTGTTAGTATTAAATTTTGATATTGGTGGATGTTTTGTCTTTGATTATTGCTTAATCGTAAGTTTTCATCAATGTACTATTAATCGATGCTTGCGTCATGTTACCACGGGTAAAGAAACTAACACCTTTATAATTTTTTCTAAAGTATATAACAAAAACTATATTATAAATTTTCAATAATGTCATACCAACTAATATAATATCTAAACGGTATTACTTAACGACTCACAGACTACAACATTATGAATTTTTTCCGAAAATAAAGGTTATAGAAATTTATATCACAATATAATTGATATACGATTATTTTAGATCGTTTCCCCTCTTTATTCTCTTATGTTTTAGCGTAATTAGCTTAATTTAGCGTCAGTTTTATCGTATTTTGACCCTTATCCCGTGTACTCACACACTATTTAATTCCGTCTCAATTTATAGGGAATATGCCAAGACAGGGACGAGACGGGATGAAAATCGAGAAACCGTCACAAAACAAGCAAAGAAAAGCAAAGAAAGAAAAGAAAAGTAAGAAAAGAAGAAGGGGGAAGGACGGGTGCCAGTCGGGTGGTGCCACCGGCAGCCGGCCCACCGGCTTGGCCACCAACCCCAATGCACCAACAACGAGAAAAGAGGAAAGAAGCAGCACCCTCCACCCGGTCAGTGCCACCGGCAGCCGGCCAGACCGGCTGGAGGCGCCAATTAAAGAGAGGAAGAGAAGAAAGACGGAGGAAGAAGCAGAGGTGGCCAGCCGGGTGGTGCCACCGGCAGCCGGTCCGGCCGGCTGAGCCACTTTGTCCGCAAATCCAATTTTTCGTCTTTCCTTCCTTCTTTTTAACCCTTAATCCTACCAACCTATAAATACCCCCCCTCCTAATTCAACCTAGACACACAACACTAGACAAGAACCCTAGTAATTAAATAGAAATTCCTCTCTAATTAGTACTTTAATCTCTCTTAATTAGTGATAATTACTCAATTTCCTAGTTAGTTATTGTTAGATTTAGTCTTTCTCCTAGTTACTAGTGAAGATTTGGGTTGTAATTTGAAAACAAGAGCAGACTCTTATTTGATTATTAATCCAAGTTTCAATCTTTCTTACAAGTTTGGTACAATTTCTCATCTTTATTTCATTAATTGTCTTTTAATTACTTGTTCTTGTTTATTTACTTAGTGTTCATGTTGAATATGTCTCCCCATGCTTGTTTCATATCAAGGTATCCATCTTTAATGCCTTCCTTCACTAGTATGAGTGAGTAGTGTTAGACTAGGGGAAGATGGGGGATTTAATGTGAGTTTATGCATGGGTCGATTATGGTAATTGGGCATAAAGATTAAGTCTTTTGGTAGTCTACTTGTTTTGTGCACACAAGGTGTTTGTTGAAATGCTTAAATGAGTAATTTGAGTCTTTCTCATGTTTTATTGCTAGTTTGAGCGAGAGCTTAGACTTGTATTGTTTTTGTTGTGTGTGTTGGATGTTTAGGGGGAGGTTAGGGCGAGAACCCAATCGAACCTTAGACTAGAGCTCGTCTCGCATCGAGAGTTGGAGGCTTGCCCTTTAATCCGTCTTATACCGAGAGGTGGAGACATGTTTAGACTATCTTTAGGCTAGTCCCAACCCCCACCATAATTGACCTATGCTTGCATTATTGAACCCATCCACCCTAGTTCCTTTTAATTATTGTTTTATATCGCATATTTGCCTTATTGTTAGTCTAGTTTATCATTAATCCTCTCCAACTTGCTAATTGCTAGAACTAAACTAGAATTTTATTAAACCGTCTTAGAACCATAATCACCGTCTCTTGGGATCGACCTCCTTACCCTACTACATTAATTAGTTTGGTATTGAGAATTATAAGTTTTGTTTGATACGGGGGAGGGCGACTAACCCCGCGTCAAAATGGCGCCGTTGCCGGGGACGGCGATATTGGATAAGATAGTTTAATTGATTTTAGGCTTAGTTCACTTTTGTTTGTTTGTTTTTCCTTTTGTCCAAGTGCATCTATTTGCATTAGGACTATTTGATCTTTCTTTGAGTGCATGAGTAGGTGCTTCATCGGACCTCTTTTCCCGCTTGATCGAGAGATTGAGAAGACTTTCTGGGCAAGAAGAAGACAAGCACTTGCCTCTTTAAGAAGATCACCACCCATTCTCACCCCCATAAATACTTGATAAGTAGTATTTTAGTCTCGTTTTATCCTTCATTTAGACCTTTATTTAGCTCGATTTTGTGTGCTTTTTAATCGATAATAACTCATTTTACTTTTTAATCATAAATGATTAGTATTCTTAGAATAGTTTGTAATAAACGTTATTTGTGGAAGATTTGGCCTGGTACTATTTTTGTCAATTTTATTTTGTAGGAGATACGATTCTTGAACTAAAAAGAACATTGAGGAGCGAGACGGATTAAAGTAGCAAAACGTGTTAAGTCGGGTCAACACGAATCAAGTTACATGAACATGACAAGTCAAAGCTAAAGAAGAAGACAATAGCAATCCTAGACAACTCATGTCTCACGAAAGCTACACGTCCACATCACGTGTTAATGGGCTAACAATTTTGGTCTGACATGGTGAATGTTTCATTTGTGCAAAGTGCCATCACATGGACTCCACCTTGGAATAAAATGGGCTTATTACCTAAAATTTGGATCAATTGTACTGTCAGCCATATTCCTCGAAAATAAAGGACTTCATTTTTGGAGTATATTATTTTGGACGTGCTGGAGAACGCAACAACAAAGCAGGAGACAGAAGAAAAACAGTAGGAAGTAGGAGTAGGTAGTAGTAGTTAGAAGACCCAATTCTCATCTCCTCTCAAAATCAATTTAGATCTAGTTTTATCATATGTAATAGATTAATTATTCCGGGACAAGATTCAATCTTTATGCAATTAATTCTTCATTCTAGTTCACTACACAATTTTCTTCAAGTTGGGTATAATTTTCTTTCCCTTTTCATTTTATTATTGTTAATCTCATGTCTTAGTCTAAGTTTATTTTAGTTGTTAATTTCATTAAAGTTTGTTACTTTGTTATTTAAATCATGTTTATGTTCTTTTTATTATTAGTGGGTGGTTTAATTACTTTAGTTTTCACCATGTTAGAGTAGATTATTGCTAGGGTTAAAGGGGATCTTAAGTGGGATTAGATGGGTTTAATTATTGTGTTTTGTTAAGAGTAATTTTGTGGGTTACTTGTCTTTAATCTTATGCACACTCCATGTTCGATGAAATGCTTGAAGTGAAAACTTGAGTCTTTCTCTATTTTTAGTCACTACTCTTTAAAGCGAAAGCTTAGACTAGTAGTAATTAGACGGCATGATTTTGATAGGATTGGCCTAGACCCGACCTAAGGGACCTCTTAGACCGAAAGGTTGAGACTTTACCTAGACTTGTACCCATCTTAATTACCTTATTTTGTATATGTTGAGCGTTGGATGTTTTCCTCTTGTCTTGTGCATTTAATATGTTTGTTGAATTGCTTAAATGAAAGTTTGGCATTTCTTATCGTGTAGACTCGTCTTGGGCGAAAGCCCTTGACTTGTTTGTTGACCGCACTTGACAAGTGGGTTGAGAATGGCTAAGGCGAAAGCTTGGCTAGACTCGACTCAAGGACCTTCTCCCATTGAAAGATGGAGACACACCTAGACCTCATCCTTCGTTTCACCTCTCATTTTGTCTTATACTTGACCCCACCTACTTAAGTGAACCCGAGACCCTAGCCGCCTCTCCTCATTTGTGTTCTTTGTTTAGTTTATGTTTACTAGTTTTTTTTTAATTCATTAGCTTATTATTATCACTCACATTGTTTGTTTGACTAAACTAGATCAAAACCGAGACTTATAGCCTAACCCCACCGTCCTTTGTGGTTCGACCCCGACTTCCGCTGTCGCATTAGTTGTGTTTTATAAATTGTTTTTGCTTGGGCGGTACGCGACAAACCGCCCATCAATACTCCACCTCCCACAATTGAGACTTCAACCTCACAAACACCACCTCCCACCTTATCACCCCTCATCATACCCACAAGCATTCCAATAAACACATCACCCATAAATTCACCCACTCCCTCACAAAATTCCAACAACACCCTTTCACCCACAATACCAAATTCTCCACTTCCACCAAACTCACCAACAAACAACCCTTTCATACAAGAAATGGCGGACCAACCCATAGGCTATTACAATAGGCCGGACTCTAATCGGTCTTGCTCGGCCATTAACTACGGAGCCATTGCTCCCAACACTTTTGAACTCCGTCATCATGTCATCTCATTCATTCAATAAGACATATTTCATGGGTTGAAGAATGAGGATGCTCATGAGCACTTGGTAGGCTTTAAGGAAAAGGCGGGAACAATCAAGAGGAATGGGATCACTGAAGACCAAATCTTACTCATGTTATTTCCTTTCTCCTTGAAGGAAAATGCAAAGAAACGGTTAAATTCCCATGAACCCGGAACTTTCACCACTTGGGCTAGTCTCTCAAAAGCCTTCATCACCAAGTTCTACCCCCCCTCAAAAACCGCAAGAATACGACATGAGATACAAACTTTCAAGCAAAAAGGATATGAGACATTGAGTGAAGCTTGGGAGAGGTTTCGAGATCTTCTAACCTCTTGCCCTCACCATGGTATCCCGAAATGGTTGACTACTCAAATATTTTTCCAAACTCTAGAACAAAGATTTCGAGACATGATAGTGGCGGCCTCCGGGGGAAATTTCGATAAAATGAACAACGCCGAAATTACGGAGATGATTCAAAACATCTCCAAGATGGAGAATAGCTATGGTTCGAGAGAGAGCGAGGGTAAGAGTGAGGGACCTAGTAGGCTTGAGTTGGAGACAAAACTTAAGTTGGATGAGCTATCCAAGAAGTTTGATAATTTGGGTTTGGAGAGAGGCAAGGGTCAAATCCACCATATCCAAGGGGAGAGACCTAGCCATGCTAGGGTCTACTATCTTGAGCAACCAAGGTCTCCTCCAAGGACCTATTCTCAACAACCTATTTGTGACACATGTGGTGGTGTCGGCCACACATATGACTTGTGCCCATCCTTTCCAAAAGATGACCATGTTCAACAAGATTGCTATTCTTTGCAAGATCAACCAAGGTATCAAGCTTCTACCGGGCCTATCAACGTCATGAAACCTTCTACCGGGCTTTTCCCAATCAAAACCCGAGGATTTCTTATGAGGGTCAACCCTTGGACCCCAAATATCAAGCTCCTCAATACCAACCACCACCTAAACCCGACTACCCAAGGTCTTACAATAACAATAACCATGGTCAAAATTCCGACTCTAGGAGATTTTCACAACAAAGCAACCGATCTTATGTCCCTCCTCCATTTAGAGACCAAAGAAACAACAACAACCGAAATCAACACAACAACCACAATCCTCAAAATCAACAAACTTTCCAACAATCACCCCCCTCGAATGAACAATCCAACTCTTCCATTGAACAAATTTTGAAGGGTATGGAGAATAGGGCCATGCAACGTGAGGCAAATACGGAACAAATGATCAAGCTCTTGAGATCCGACATTTCTAATGTTCAAGCTCAACAAAGAAATTTTGATTCCTACTTAGCCAACCAAGAACCCATTACCGTTCAAAAAGGGGAACATGTCCTACCAATCCAAGGCTCCCACCCTAAGGATAGCCCACCACATCACCAACAATTACATGCTATCACTTTGGTGGGAGAGAACAAGTTGAAAAATCCTCAAAAACCCATGAGTCCCAATGAAAAGAGAAAGTTGAAGGGTAAGATGGTGGAAGACCATTACCCTAGTGAAGATGAAATCACCCAACCTCCTCCAAATGTGACCCAAGATTACACACCTCCTTTACCCTTTCCCAACCGGCCTAAGGTCGTGAGTAAAGAGAAGAATTTTGCGAAGTTTGTGGGAATGCTAAAGAAGCTTGAAGCCTCATCACCTTTCACCGAGGTGGCGAGTGATGTGATGTTTTAAATACCGCAAGTGCACGGTCGTCAAAGTAGCACTTGAGGGTCGATTTCCACGGAGAGCAAAGTGATTACTAATCGTTTCTATTCAAACGTTTAGCTAAGTCGGACAAAACTAGGAAGGTAGAGTAACGATTTAAACTAAAAAGCAAATATATAAAATTAAACTAATGCTAGGACCAAAGAAACTAGAGCGAGCTAATAAGATAAGGTTTAAATCAAAAGATTAAAAGCCTAGGACTCGACTTTTCCACCGACATTTGCAACTACTATCAAACCCCGTCGATTGGTTGTTAAGGAAAATGCGTTAGGAGGAAACGCCTCTAATTCGCCAAGTATCTCCCTCCCGGGTTCACACATGGACACTAGTAACACCGACCTATCTCTCTTCCGAGTTGATAAGTCGGACTCCCTTACACAACACTCTAGCACCCGAGAACGCGCGACATCCCCAAGATATTCAAGTATTAGTCAAGGTAATTAAGTACGCGATAAATCCCGGTCCTCCAACCCCTTTTCTCAAAGGTGATATTCAAACCGACTACCAAAGGTGTCCCCTTCAAGTTCCCCCTCCCGGGTTCAACCCAAATCAACTACTAGTCTAGATGGGGAGAGCCCGTCTCTCAACCTAATCAACTCCCGTCGATGGTCAAGGGTAAAGAGTCAACGACAAACCCAAATAAAACAATAAACAATTAAAATCCCAAGGTAAGCCCCAACCAAATCCCCCAACAACCAATTAAAGCGGAATTTATTAGGTTAATCACTCATGTCGGGGATTAATTGAGTCCTAGTAAGAAGACTACTCACTATTCATAGTGATAACACAAGAAAAATTAATAAAGATTGAATCTTTAATGTTGAACATAATAAAGATTAGATTTTTATCCAAGACAAATAATTTCTCAATTAAAAGGAATTAAGAATCAATAAAACTAAAATTCAACAACAACTAAGCATAAAGGAAGAACCTTTATGAACAAACTAACTCTAAAAATTCAAACTTTAAGTACTACAATGAAAATAAGAACAAATAAAAATAATGAAAGGGAAAGAGATAGTACCAACAATGAAAGATAAGGAAGAACAAAGGAATTAGAAGGAAAAATAAAGCTTCAATCTTTGATTAGATGAAAAATTGAGAACTATAGATCCAATTACAAGGGAGTAGTTGAGTTTTCTCTCTCTAAAAATGCTCTAAAATGAACCCCCCTTCAAGTTTACAGGTTTGACCTATTTATATAAGATTAAAATCACGCAAAACGAAGTCGTATAAGGTCGGGGCGAACAGTGTGCGAAATTGAGACTTTGCACGGCCAACTTCGTTTCGCACGGCCAACTTTGCACGGTCATTGTTTCCCTGTTTCAAGTTCGCACGGTTGACTTCGCCATGCACGGTCAACTTTGCACGGCTAATACCTTCCTGCTTCAACTTCGCACGGTGTTCATTTTTTCCTTGATTCGCGTGATCCTTCTTCTTCTTTTTGGCTCGTGGGTCGTTGAGTTGTCCCAAGGGCCTCCTCTATAGTGCCCGGTGGGTCCATATCGTACCTAAATAGCATTAAAACCCAAAAGTATAGAGCCAAACATCCGAAAGTCGGATTTTACGCATTTAAAGCATTTAAACATGATTCTAACATAAAGCACATAAGAACATGGATTAAATAACACAATTATTAGCATAAAAAGCGTGCAAATAATTAGGTTATCAAATCTCCCCACACTTATCTCTTACTCGTCCCCGAGTAAGTACTAGGACTAACTACGAACTCTTCTAAAAGTGAGTGCACGATATAAGCACCACTTAGCTATTATTAGACTACTAGTATCCGAATGAGTATTAGCGCACTCAACGCCCTTTCAACTCACATAGTCAATGATCATGGGAAAGATGCATGACTTGCAAGACAAGTGAGGTCTTGCACAAAATGGACGAACCAAACAATTAAGCAATTAATCATTCAATAAACGGTTCACAAAGGTACAAAATGACTACCTTCCTCATCGAGGTAGCCGAGGCCAAAGCCAACAAGTAAGTGGTTTTATTCATCCGGTCATTCCTCAAATAGTAGTCAAATATCTAATTAAGAAATTCCGTTAAAAATCTATGAAAACTACGCTTACAAATGCATGAAATCGATTAGGCACCCGCGCTACCATTCAAAAACTAGTAAAGCAAGGGTGAAAGATTGTGGAATAATACTCCCGTGAGTTATAATCCAAAAGTGGCGGTGTGGTCGGCTTCTTATCAATGTTAAGAGGTAAGGGTCTACCCATTTTGGCAACTTATTTGATATTTGCTTAGGGAAATATTTTTGGATTTTTGATATTTGTCTCAATTATTTGATTTTTTGACTTTTTGGTTTTTGGTAGTGCTTGTTCGGAATTGACAATTCATGAAGTCAAAATGTTAGACTTGTGTGTGTTTCTTAACAATTTGGACCCACCGCTATATAAGTGCTCGAATGGGGGTACAAGCATAACGGTGGACACCCATATTCCCAAAGATTCAACCGTTGATCACCCACCGAAATCTTTCAACTTGCGCACAATGTGCCAAGTTGGGTGGCCAGGAGTGACGGGAGTCCTTAAAAGAACATGAGCGTAAAAACATCATTAAGCAATCGCATGATCAAAATGAAACAACACTCTTCTTTAGGGATGTTTAAGCACTAAAAATGACCTCCGTGGTCGCCTTCGTCCAACCACCACTCAAGAATGTTTACCAACACGGGTTGAAATGGAATGAAAAACCTTGCAAAACTCGATTTACATTGACCTTGGCCGCTTAGATGCCTAATATTGACTCATGTATATGTAAGCATTGTTTTCGAATGAAATTTAACTAAATTTTAGAGTTAGAGAAATGACTACTATTATTCGGAATATTCAAAATCATTAAACCACTTATCGTATTTTTTGGTATTTTCTTTGAAAACATTTTTTTTTTTGCAACTAAACTACATGAAAGCAACTAGATATTCACAAACTTATCATGAATGCAAACTAAGTACAACAATGCAACAAATAAACATGCAAACTATAATAGCAAATGCAATCCTAATCTACAACACAACATTCCACAACCACCAATTCCACAAATCATCATCAACAAGTCAAAAATCTCCCAACTTCTCATGTGAAATTACAAGAAAAGAAAAGGGGAAGGTTGGAAAGATCATACCAAATCTAGACTCATAAACCTTCGTTCTTGTCTCCGATCATTGGTTGCGGAACCTACACAAGTGAACAACTACGCACAAGCACAAATATATACAAAGAACACGTATTTTTGGATTTTTCAAAATTTTCAAATTTTTTATTTTCACAACAATCACTACACTAATCTCCTCCCCACACTTAAACCGGACATTGTCCTCAATGGTCCAAATGCTAGGAGAAGAAAGAACATAAAGAACAAGTTTTTTTTTTTGAATTTTTGAATTTTTATTTTTTGTGAAAAAGAAAATAACGTGTTTTTGAAAATTTTGATAGCAAGAGTACGTAAATAAAAATGCAATAAAGAATAAGAAATTTAAACTAAATGCAAGCTAACTATATGAATGCAAGGTTGTTTATTGAGAATGAAAAGAGAGCTAATTAAAATTAACTCCAATTTGGATGCCTAAGGAAATTTTTGGATTAGAGAGAGTTTGGATTTTCAAAGTGGGGGTGGGTAAAGGACAATATTCAACTCATGAGTGACTCTAAAAGTATGATAATAATCTAAAGTGTACATGCTCAAAGTTAGAGTTGAAGTGATCCACTTACTTGAAACCCACAAGGGAGAAATTTCAATCTTTTTCCATTTGCATCATAGTTGCTCAAAGCCCTTAGCAACTTGTCAAACTCATTTTCAAAACCCATGAAGAAACACAAGTAGATAGCCAAGAACCCCAATACATATAAAATCAAAGCATAAGACCCAAGCTTGATCAACTCTTCTTCACCGTCTTCATTTGGCCACCAAGTAAGTGAGGTTGGCAAAATATGGCAAGGTTCACTCAACACTCCACACTCTTTGTCAATGTTGGGTGGTTTTTCATGATGGACGGGAGGAATGAGAAGTGTGAAAACACTAACTTTCTCAAGAGGATCATGTTGGTGGGTCATGGGAGGCTTCAAAGGAGTAGGTTGAGGAGGGAGAATTTCCTCCACTTCATCTTTTCCATCACCATTAGGGAATGTTTCTAAACCGACTCCCTTAATGGCCTCTTCTATGGCGTCTACTTGACTTTCCCAACTACTTGAAGTATCATCAACCCAAGGTGCATTTTCAAGTATGCTCAAATCAATAGGAATTGGAGAGTTCAAGTAGACTTCAATTTCCTCATTAATAAGGCGATCAATTTCGTCTTCTCTTGAACTCTCTTTGACACCAACATCCACGAAATCATCATTTTCAACTAGATCATGCTCATTCGAGCAATTATCTAACACATCCACCTTACAACAAGAGTTGCTCATAGAAGATGACTTCATTGACTTCTTGAGTTCAAATTCAATCTTCTCATTACCCACTTGAAGCGAGAGTTTACCATTTTTGACATCTATCATAGCACCTCCCGTGGCCAAGCAAGGCCTACCCAAGATGATTGGCACTTGACTATCTTCGGGCATGTCCATGACAAAGAAATCGCATGGGATCACAAGTTTTCCAACCTTCAAGGGGATATCTTCTATCACACCCAAGGGATACCTAACCGAACGATCGGCTAGTTGCAATGAGACTCTTGTAGGCTTCAAGTCTTTTAGATGTATCTTCTTGAAGATAGAGAGGGGCATCAAGCTAACACTTGCTCCCAAGTCACACAACGCCCTCTTTATCGCTACCCCTTCGATTGAACATGGGATAGAAAAGCTTCCCGGGTCTTCAAGCTTGTTCGGAACCTTTTTGGTGTGGGTAAGGATGGCACTACATTCCCTAGAGAGGTTAACGGTTTGTACCTCTCCGCTCTTCTTTTTCATAATAACAAGCTCCTTTAGAAACTTCCCATAATTGGGGATTTCATCAATCATGTCAAGAAATGGGATAGTGACATTCATCCCCTTCAAGATATTCAAGAACTTCTCATATTTCTTCTCAATTCTTGGCCTTGCGAGCCTTTGAGGAAAAGGAACCGGTGGTGTATACTCCCTTAGTGGGGGAGTAGACTCCTTATCCAATGACGGCGGAGTAGGCACTTTCTCTATTGGTGGTTCAACTTTTTCCACCTTCTTGGATTTTGCTTCATCATTGAGAACCGATGGCTCTCCCACTTTCTCAATCACAACCCTTTTTCGCTTCCATCTTGAAGGTTTCTTGACCTCCTCCAATTGTCTACCACTTCTTAGGAAAACCGCATTCATTGCCCTTGGGTTAACCTCCGTATTGCCCGGAAATTTTCCCGGACTTTTGGCTATTTGGCTCAATTATTGTTGTGAAATTTGAGCAACTTGTGTCTCCATTGCTTTTTGTGATGCTCTTATCACATCATTGAAACTACTTTGGAAAGACATGTAATTGTCAAGTTTGGTGTCGGCCTTTTGGTTAGAGATCACCAATTGCTCAAAGGCTTGTTCCCAAGTGGGCTTTTGGTTTTGTTGGGATTGAAAGTTATGAGTGAAGCCTTGGTTTTGATTGTTGAAGTTTCTTCCTTGAAATTCGGGTGAGTTTTGTTGTTGGAAATTTTGGTTGAAGCCTTGATTGGGCCCTTGAAATTGTTGGTGTTGGTTAGACTTTGGTTGTTGGGCTATGGAGGAAGAAGGGTTTTGGACATTTTTAGAGGTATATGAGATGTTGAGGTCGCCTCTCAATCCGGAATGATATTGATTGTTGTTAGGTGCATGTTTAACATTGGATGACTCTCACACTCCATTCAGTTGCTCCACATAACCTTCTTCTTCATTGGGTGAAATTAAGGGACATTTGTTTGGGGAATGCCCTTGTTCATCACACAACTCACAAGAAAATATTTGCTTCATTTTGGAGCTTTGAATCTTATTTGTGTTCAACAAAGCCACTTGTTGAGCTAGCTCATGGAGTATTTCCTTCACCTCTACGTTAAACACCGAGTTGGAGCCGCCTTTCCCTTTTTCTTTCCTCGTTGCTCTATGGTTTCCCCAATCCATGGTCCTTGCCGCCATTTCCTCTATCAACTCCTTTGCCTTTTTATGATCCAAGATATCCAAACCTCCCTTTCCCGATGCCGCATCAAGCGACAATTTCAAATCATTCGTCAATCCCTTGTAGAAGTTGTTGACCATTTCGGGCTCGGCTATACCATGATGTGGGCACAACCTTTGGAGCTTCTTGTATCGCTCCCAAGCATCATATAAAGTCTCTTCCTCCTCTTGTATGAACCCTTGTAAGTCACTCTTGACCTTTGCGGTTCTAGACGGGGGAAAATACTTATTCAAGAACGCCGTAGATAGCTCATCCCATGTCCTGAAAGAATTCGTATCACAATTCTTGAGCCAATCCTTGGCCGATCCCTTTAATGAGCGAGGGAACAACCTTAGGCGTATAGCATCATCGGATACCCCATTCATTTTAAACATATCACAATCATCAAGGAAATCATTGAGATGGTCATTTGGGTTCTCAAGGGGGCCACCCTCAAATTGGTTGTCTTGGACAAGTTGGATTAATGAGTTCTTGACCTCAAAATTGTTGGCTTGCACTCTAGGCCTTTGGATGCTTGAATTCACCACATGCTTTGGAGCCATGTGATCTCTAATTGGAACCGATGGTTCTTCATCGTCGCTCATGTTTGCAATCTCAAGCACCACTATACACTCAATTGAAAAGTTAGTACGATATATGGCACACCAAGGTGTGCAAAAGTGACAATGACTTAGTCTAAAGCTAGAATAAAACAACTAATATCAATCCATTGCTCCCCGGCAACGGCGCCAAAAACTTTATGTGATGTTTTAAATACCGCAAGTGCACGGTCGTCAAAGTAGCACTTGAGGGTCGATTTCCACGGAGAGCAAAGTGATTACTAATCGTTTCTATTCAAACGTTTAGCTAAGTCGGACAAAACTAGGAAGGTAGAGTAACGATTTAAACTAAAAAGCAAATATATAAAATTAAACTAATGCTAGGACCAAAGAAACTAGAGCGAGCTAATAAGATAAGGTTTAAATCAAAAGATTAAAAGCCTAGGACTCGACTTTTCCACCGACATTTGCAACTACTATCAAACCCCGTCGATTGGTTGTTAAGGAAAATGCGTTAGGAGGAAACGCCTCTAATTCGCCAAGTATCTCCCTCCCGGGTTCACACATGGACACTAGTAACACCGACCTATCTCTCTTCCGAGTTCATAAGTCGGACTCCCTTACACAACACTCTAGCACCCGAGAACGCGCGACATCCCAAAGATACCCAAGCATTAGTCAAGGTTAATAAGTACGCGATAAGTCCCGGTCCTCCAACCCCTTTTCTCAAAGGTGATATTCAAACCGACTACCAAAGGTGTCCCCTTCAAGTTCCCCCTCCCGGGTTCAACCCAAATCAACTACTAGTCTAGATGGGGAGAGCCCGACTCTCAACCTAATCAACTCCCGTCGATGGTCAAGGGTAAAGAGTCAACGACAAACCCAAATAAAACAATAAGCAATCAAAATCCCAAGGTAAGCCCCAACCAAATCCCCCAACAACCAATTAAAGCGGTATTTAATAGGTTAATCACTCATGTCGGGGATAAATCGAGTCCTAGTAAGAAGACTACTCAATATTCATAGTAATAACACAAGAAAAATTAATAAAGGTTAGTCTTTAATGTTGAACATAATAAAGATTAGATTTTTATTCAAGACAAGTAATTTCTCAATTAAAAGAACTAAGAATCAATAAAACTAAAATTCAACAACAACTAAGCATAAAGGAAGAACCTTTATGAACAAACTAACTCTAAAATTCAAACTTTAAGTACTACAATGAAAATAAGAACAAATAAAAGTAATGAAAGAGAAGGAGATAGTACCAACAATGAAAGACAAGGAAGAACAAAGGAATTAAAAGGGAAAATAAGCTTCAATCTTTGATTAGATGAAAAATTGAGAACTATAGATCCAATTACAAGGGAGTAGTTGAGTTTTCTCTCTCTAAAAATGCTCTAAAATCAGTCCTCCTCTTCAAGTTTTCAGGTTTGGTCTATTTATACAAGATTAAAATCACGCAAAACGAAGTCGTATAAGGCCGGGGTGAACAGTGTGCGAAATTGAGATTTCGCACGGCTCACTTTGTTCCGCACGGCCAACTTTGCACGGTCAGTACTTTCCTGCTTCAAGTTCGCACACGGCTCACTTTGTTCCGCACGGCCAACTTTGCACGGTCAGTACTTTCCTGCTTCAAGTTCGCACGGTGCTCATTTTTCCTTGATTTGCGTGATCCTTCTTCTTCTTTTCGGGTCGTGGATCGTTGAGCTGTCCCACGGGTCTCCTCTATAGTGCTTGGTGGGTCCTTATCGTACCTAAATAGCATAAAAACCCAAAAGTATAGAACCAAGCACCCGAATGTCGGGTTCTACGCATTTAAGCATTTAAGCATAATTGTAACATAAAGCACATAAGAATATAGATTAAATAACACAATTATTAGCATAAAAAGTGTGCAAATAATTAGCTAATGCAATCATATTTGGTTGAGTTCATCATATTACCTAATCAGATAAAGTGTAACAGTATAACTTCGAAAATATCTCCATTTTTTGCTATCTGACATCTCGTCGAAAAGAACACGAGTTAAGATTTTGTTACTGTAGCCTGGCCTAAACTAGCACCATAGCAAAAACCGTTATATACACTGCATTCGGTCTTATACCATGACCTTATAACTTGCATTGCAACTGCGCTGTATCTTCCTCTCTTCATGAGCTAAAACACGTCGTCGTTTCCTTCCCCGAAAAGACAAGAGAACTAGCACCGTGATCCAAGCAACCCTTGTGGTTTCAGCCACTACGGCTAAACATATGACGTAACGATACACGACGAAGGTTAGAAAGCCATCCCGTAGGGCCGTGGATTCGGCGACGAGTGGAGGAAGAGGGTGATGATACAAGAAAGAACAACACAAGGGATAGTGGATATGCTCTTGGTTTTATGGTTTTTTTTAGTTGTGGCTCAGTTGGGTTTGAGATTTTTAAATCAATATATAGATAATATATATATATATATATAGAGTGAGCATCCGGTGAGTCTAGCTTCTTAAGTGAGTACGGTCCTATGAATAAGGACCATTGGATGAAGAAGATCCAACAGCCCTCATTCAGCCACGTCACCCTCAAGCAATCTACAAGAAATATAAAAACTAAACACTGGCATCACAATTTTCATTGTTATCACAATTTTCATTGTTATCTTATTTTCTCTCTCTCTAAAAACTTTATCTCTCTCAAATAAAATCCTTGAATACTGAACAAGAAAACAGGAGAAATTATTTCAACCAACTTTATTTCAAAAAACATTAAAATTCAGCGCAATCTCTTCAAAATCAAACGGAGATCTTAAAAAAAATATAGTCAAGATTCGATTTCATCCGTTTTTTCACATAAATAAGAGGTATAATCATTACTTTTCGCTATTTTTTGTAAAATTAAGTTATGATTGATGTTATTGATCGTTGTTGTTGTTGTTGTTGTTGTTGTTGTTGTTGTTGTTGTTGTTGTTCTTAATTGATATGATTAAATTATTAGTTGATTTTTATTTAATTTAAGTTTCGTATTCAACAAAAAGTTAGGGTTCATGTTTCGCTCAAATTGATTAATTGATTTTTCGTCAAAAAACTATGTTTGATTTGTATGTGTATATTTTTTTGTCGATTGCAGTGTTTGTGCGAAAAGTTAGGGTTCTAACCTGTACTTGTTTTCGTGAAAATTAGGGTAAATGCGATGATTAGCTTTCGTAACGAGACATGTTACTGTAATAACGTTACTGTAACATTATTACTGCATGATAGTTGATTTTCTTTTACTTGCTATTGATTTGTGTATTTCTTCCATGTTAATAGTTTTCGCCTAAAAATTAGGGTTAATGATTTGTAGAAACTGGAAAATTACTGCTCATTTTTTTTTGCTGACTATTGAAATTTGTCTTTCTTCATGTTCAACTATTCGCCAAAAATTATAGTTAATGATTTGTAAAGACCGAGTAATTAATGTTCATTTTTGTTTTGCGCGATATTATTGTTTTGTTGTGCTCTTCATGTTCAGTTATTGCCAAAAACAATTATGCTTGGTACTACGAATGATTTGCGTGATTGATGTATGTTCTCCTTTTTTCCAATTCGTATTGAACTGTAACACTCTTTGTGTAATTAGTGTAGTTGTATTACAGTAATGGTGTTACTATGACACTGTTACTGTGTTTTTATTACTCTTATATCTCTTTTGTATGTATTATGCTGTTAGTTTTTGGTGTAGATTAGTCATAAAACTGGATTAACTTGCAAAATTGTTGTAACATCATCTTTCATTGTTGTAATACTATTACTTGTTTCAACTTTTTTTTGTAAATAAAAAGAATTTTCTTTTAAAGGTGAATAACCATTTTTTTTACAATATCTGTCAACGTTATATTGTTACTATAGCTCAGTTACTGTATCTATGTTACATTATTAATATGTTGCTTAAAATGTGAGATGCAGTAGGTGTTTGTCCTAATGATAAATAGAAGATTGGGTACATATTGATGGAGAAGTAACTTGTCATTGAAACAAATGTTGAGTTGAAGGAAAAAACACTTGATGTTTATTAATGGTGTAAAGTTTTGGGGCTCTTTAGTGGTGTAAAAGCAGTAGTATTACTGTAAACAAAAAATAGTATTGTTGGACGGTTACTGTAAGCTGGATCGGAATGATTTTTTTTATTAAATTTAATTCTATGATGTAAACGATTATTGAAATTATGTGTGGGCTACCTGAGGCATCATTTTTGAAGTTGAAATGCTAGTTGATAATGTTAACATTGTTATCAGATTTTGATGTGTGATTATGATGTATATTTGTTGAAAAAAATTTCACGTTATTGTGATGTGTTATTGTCAAACATTTTAGCATATCAGAAGCACCAGAACGAATTTGTATTTACTTGTCGTTTGTTGATGAAATGAATTAGAATTAGAACTTTTAATATTGTTTCTGTAACTTTGATGAATCAATGATGTTATGGTAATCTCGTTACTGTAATATTGTTACTTTAATGAGTAATGACGTTACAGTACCACCGTCACAAATCATCGTTAACAATTACAAAAAATAAAAAAAGATGAATGCACTACATTCTCTAATAAACTAAACTAACAAAATGGTGTGGACCAAACAATAAGTCAATTACTCAAACTGAGTAATTGATTTTTCGCCAAAAAACTATGTTAGATTTGTATGTGTTCATGGCTTTTTTTTTGTCGATTGCAGTGTTTTTGCGAAAAGTTAGGGTTATGACAGTGTGACATTCATACCAATATTTGTTTTCGTTAAAATTGGGGTAAAATTGATGATTAGCTTTCGTAACATACTCGACACAACATTATTAAATGTATGATTAAGATGAACTTGAAATACTGTTACAACATTGTATATTTGATGTTGTGTGTTTTTTCCAATTAAATTTGATTGCATCACTAGTGATGGACCACATCTTTCGCATATGTTTAGTTATTACTGGTTGAATGTTTGTTTTGAATGTCAGCAAATTTGAACAGGAAGATTTGAAAAGATCAACCAATACAAAAAAGGCATGCAAGGAGACTGTATATACAAAAAAGAGGACGACACTAACTAATCACTCGTGAAGATAAGCATGAAGAAGGCAGCGTTATTGAAGTTGAAATGCTAGTTGAGATTGTTAACATTGTTTTCGTATTTGATGTGTGATTATGATGTATACTTAAGGTAGACTTTTCACATTGTTGTGATGTGTTGTTGCCAAACATTTTAGCATAATAGAAATGCCTGAACGAATCTGTATTCACTTGCCTTTTGTTGATGAAATTAGTTAGAACCTATTACAACTGTTTCCGTGTTACTTTGACGAATCAATGATGTTACAGTATCCTCGTTACTGTAACATTGTTACTTTAATGAGTAAATGATATTACACTATCACCGTTACAATAAGTCATTAATTAACAACTACCAAAAAAATAAATAAAGAGAAATGCATAACATTCTCTGATAAATTAAACTAACGAAGTAGTGTGGACCACACAATAAGTCATGTTAGGTTATATGGCCACCTAAAAGGTTTACAATACGATATTAAAATAAATAGGCTATATGGGATTTGAACCCATACCTATGTGCAAGGTTTGCACATCGCTCTCTCATTTGAGCTAATAGCCTTTAAACGAACTTCTTGAACTTTTAAATGAAATGAATAATGATAAATTTCTTGTCCTCCTATTATTCTCAGAAAATGACTACGACTCTTTGAAAAAATTTTAACCAGTATATTATAATAGTTTATAATGTCATCTATTTATGGTTTCTCAAACAAAAATAGTGCTATATTACGTCATCAAAATAGTCACCACTGTACAGGAAATCAATGTAATGTAACGCCAACAAATTCTTCATGTATTATTTTAACACAAGGCCAGCAAGTTTCCATTAACATAACACATTAAAACTGTTAATGTAACATATTAAACTGCTACTGTAACACATTAAACTGTAACACAATTATAATCATTACCAAAATAAAGTCAAACGAAGCACACAATCTCCATAAAGAATGATCGAAATCCTTTCTAAATTGATCGACATAAAGAATAACGTTGACAACGACTTATATAGAATAATGTTGTTACTGCAATGAAGTACTCTTGTTACTGTAACACTATTACATTAACTTTCAATGCTTATTCATTTATGTGATGCAGTAATAATGTTACGGTAACGCAATTACTGTAATATATGTTGAGTATTTTATGGGAGCTAATTTAATCGTCATTCTACCCCCAATTTTCATGAAAACAAGTCCGGCTATGAATTTCAGAATTTCATAACCCTAATTTATTGACAAACACGAAGAACACATATAATAGACAGTAAGTATTATAAAATTGATGTTATAACACGAAATAATTCCCGACTTCGCACATCATAAGATCTCTCAATCGCAATCAAATAAAGCACAAAAATATGAAAAATTGTTAGTCTTACCATTTCATATCCTTGATTTTTTCGGAATTAATATGAAAAAAACATATAGCCGACATTAATAATCTGAAAAATCAACAATATTAACAATATGAACATTAATTATACAAACCAAAATTCAATAACAAAATCGAATTTCTTTAATTGAATAAGAATTTGAAAGTAACTAGACGACTTAGAACTAACCTGGAAGTCGATTGAAAATGTGCGATCGAAAGATGCGATCTCAATTGAAAGATCTGAAATTGAGCTTTGATTAAGTTGTTTCAATCGATTAAGCAGATTCAATCTCGAATTGATTGAATTGATTAGATTGATGAGATTAATAATTAAACTTAAATTGTTGGAAAGTATACGTAGAATTGTTTGAGCGGGTGATTTAGAGAGAGAAGGGGGGAAGAAAGAGAAAGTGATAATGACTTGTGAGGCTGCTAGGTTAAATTGTAAGTTTATATAGTTTGATTGAGGTTTAATCTCAGCCCTTGATTTGTGTAAGATCTAATGATGTAGATTCGCGGGACGTACTCACCTAATATATGTGTACTCACCGAATGCAATTT